>AP025056.1:2145174-2215297 GCA_036186865.1 Eustoma russellianum
TTTTTTTTTTTTTTTTTTTGTTAAAGAATGCATTATCTTAGATGTAAAAGGTCGTTGAGAGTTTTCACAGTCTACAATATCTTATTGTTGTTAAATATTCTTTTTTTTTTTGTTACAAAAGTAGTCTTAGAGACATACTTAAAGAATATGACATCTACAATATACCATTCGGTTTGTATTTAACGGATAGCAGTCTTGAGTGAATTTTATCTTGCACATGAAACTTATAAAAAATAATATTAAAGTAAATAAGAGAGAAAGTAAACCGATATTCATAACCTACAGAGACTAATTGACTTGACTGTCATTATATTTTTAAATGAACACGCTTTAGTCCTTGTGTTTTATTTTTAGTTGGGCTAAAGTACTCCGGAGGCAGGACTCTTTAGATCCGATCAACTCTGAGATCAACATTTTATTTATGCAATTATTTTATACGGATACCAATCAGAGTTATTACTGCTTTTCTCGTGGCCTATGTGCGGTTATTAGATGTTGCCACACCACTTTCCTCTTATATGAATTACCAGGCAAATGACAAAGACGACCCCCCCCCCCCCCCCTCTCTTTTGTTTTTCAGTTGCTTGTATTTATTTACTTAAAAAAAATAAAAAAGACATACTTTGACTTTGAATTTAAGGTAGTTGTTAGTGTTTATCATGTAACACATAGTTACGGAGCTGGTTTAGCAACATTGAAAAGTGTAATCATTTTATATATAACTTTGTTCAAACTTACACTTTCCAAACTCTTAAAACTTCATTTCCACACTTTATTTATCCATACTGAATCAGGGAGCTGGCTTAATTTTTATTTTCTGTAAGACTTTGTTCAAAAGTATACTTATCACTGGAAATGTATTTATTTTTCACACTTTATTTTAACATAACTTGTTTTTTCATTTTATGCAGTATTAAAGGGCCCAACAACCAATGGCGACTGCAAACTTTATTTATCTTTTGTACTAAGCATTTGTTTTATATAGCATTTCAAATACTCCAATACATTTCTATCTTCTATAAGACTTTATTCTATTTAATTAATATTTACTTCAATTTCGCTTCTATTTTAAATTATTGTACCCGTGCGTTTATCATATAACACATCAGTTACTGAGTAAGATTTCAATAGGTTAAAATAGGAAAGCAAAAGTGGAGCAACTTTAAATCGGCATACCTGAGATTATATGTAATTTGATGATCTCGAAAGAAGAAAAAGTATAATCATATAAGAACACACTAAAAATGTTATGTAAGAAAAAACTTCAAAAACCTGATTAAGTCATTATTTTGTCTTGGATTAAATAAATTTAACGTGTTCTTTTTAAGTTTTAACAATCCTGAAGTCAAATTGAAACAAATCCATTTAAAGGTAACATGCAAGTGAGCAAAATTCTATTTGTGCGCCCTAATCACCATGTTTTCCAAGTAAAATTTCTTTGGTTAGTTACACAACGAAGATTATGAGGCGCGTATTATATGGAGGAGAATAGGAAGCACGTGGTGTTTGAAAATGAAAAACATCTAAAAGAGAAAAAGTTGTCACACCTTTGTTTTTGCATAATAGAATGCATTTAGATTGTCGGTTTAAATTTTGATAGCTGTATTATAAGTGTTTAGATTCTGCCGTCAACAATAACAATAAACATAGAACAATAGCGCAGTATACATCAGACCGAACCTTCTGTCCCAACTCCAAAGTAATCTAGTTCATGAACCTATGTCGTAACTTAGCCACCTTTCAAAGATACGCTGCTTTAAAAATTGGCGCATCCTAAAATTGATCGATAAGATACAAAATGCACTAGGAATTGGTATACAAAAGCTGTATGCAGGAGACTGCTGCCCTATCATGTTCCATCCTACATGGAGGTCCGTCTCCAGGCTTTTTTCCTCGTGTCCTTGCTGCTCCTTTTGCTGCTGATACAATCTGGACAAAACCAATCTTCTTCTGGAACCTCTTCCAAAGGAGGATCACAACAACCAATATGTGTACCCACGCCACAACCTGAGGTGCCTTTTTCATCTCCACAAATAAGCATTATCTCCGCTCTATCACGATAACCGCATACCTTGCAAGCTACATCAGGATTATCGCTGTTGCTTTCAGCTGGACTCCAGCCATCACAAATTATGTTCATACCCTCCACCAGCTTCTTCAATGACTTCTCGGCCCATGCATGGGTGTTATATTGTACATGTCTATCCAGGGAGTAACCAGGCTTGCACACGTAGTCCACTAAGTAATCTGCTAAAATGCACGGTACCTCATGCCTTAAGAACTCCTGCACCCAAACATCCACGCGTGGCATTCCAGGACTCACAATAGCATAATCGACTCCTGATTCAAGAAAACGCGTATACGGAGGCGACGTTGCTAATATGATTCCATCCCCACTCTTCACAACACGCTTCAAGGTCTCCTGACATATTGCAAAAATCAAGTAGCGCAACAAGTTTTAGCCAAATGAAGCCAAGACCATTGACATGGAAATCCTTTAGTGAAGCATGTTTCAATACTCATTACTCCACTTATCCACACACTCGAAAACACATGAAGGGAAAAAAGGGACACAGAGAGAGAGAGAATAAGAATATAAAAGTGGAGGAAAAAGTATTATATGTGTAAGGAATAGACAAAACCAGCACGCGCGTGATGGAGTTGCCACTTAAAAATCAAAGCAGGAGAAAGATCACATACCAACGGAGGTGCAATACAATCTCCATAGATTATCACACGCATCTCATAAAATGCACCATGACCAGTTTTCTCCCTCACTATACGCCATTTTCTGGGAGCCTCCAAGTTGATAGCACCATCTTCACTTAGCTCAACCTTATGCCACTCATATGGTTCCTCCTCCAAGAACCTTCCAGCCTCCTTGCTGGCTGTTAAATAATCCGTCTTCAGAATCCATCTGCAATGCCAAAAGAACAGATTACCTGAGCAGAATACTCATCAACAACATTCAATTTTAAAAGGAAAACAAAAATCAAGAAAACTTCAAATTTCATCATGTAGTAGAGAATGTTAACACCTAACTTCATTGGTTTCAAAATCACAATACCTTCCTGATGCAGCAGCAGCAAAAAACTTTTCTGTCCTACGAACTGGATCCGGAACAATGAAGTGTGTTGCTTGATATGACCACTGATGTGTGTCTCTGCAAACTCGACCTTTCAAATGTCTAATAACTTTCTGAAACTCTTTCTTTTGCAATTTATGACCACTCAAAATGAACCAAATAGGCTCAGTTATCGATGTAGAAGTCTTGGGCGTGGATACCATGCCATGATTTCCAATAACAGTTTCCTTTGATACTTTACTTGAATTTGGAGTCATTTTTTCCACCTGCTGTCTATTATGATTAACATATTGGTCTCCAGCACTAACAGGCCTATTCTCCTTCTCCCCTTCAGAAGAACTTTTCTTTCGGTGAAATTGTTCTGCTTCCCCATAGTCTTTTGCCGGTTGAAACCTCTTCTCTTTCTTAATATCTTTTCTAGCATCACTCCTTTTCCGTTTGGATGCATTTCTTGGTCCATCTTTCTTAGAATTTGCGGCATCTGCCAAAGGTGGAACATTTACTTTCTTTGACTTAGCTGCAGGACATACTCTACCATTAATTATTCTCTCTTCAACACTATTGTAGGACGATGTTGAATCTTTCAATTCAATTTCCTTGCCTGAAGCAGCAGTTTCAGTCCCAATCTCCATCTCATGTTCATGGGACGCCACCATGTTGTCCTCCAAATTGGAACTCCTGTTGTCAATCTGTTCGCTTGTCTTTTTTGAATCTAGATTCTTATCCCTGTCTGCAAGCGGAACTCTCTTTTCGGTCGTTCTCCCAGTCTTCCCACCATTCAATTTTCGTTTGGATGAGTTCCTTGGTCCTCCTTTATCAGAATCTGCAACATTGGTCACAGAAGGAGCGTTCTTTTTCTTTGTCCCAGTAAAATACATTTCTACATTGGTTATTTCATTTTCTGCCGTATTGTTCACTAAAGTTGAGTTCTTTCCTGAAGTCACAATCTCACCTTCTTTTTCTGTAATATCAGTACCAGATAACATCACCTGGTCCTTGAAATTTGGACATCTGTCCTCAATTTGGGCCCTTGTACTGACTGAACAAGATTTATTAACAGTAACACCAAAACTACCCTGTAGAAGTTTAGCGTCTAACTCACTCTTCTGCTTGTTTCCTGGAGATTCTGTTTCATCATCTTCTAGTCCTTTTTCAAGAGGTTCATCTCCAGAAATTGCACTCTTTTCTAACTCAAAATTCCCATTTGTCTCTGCTATAGATGTTGAAGGAACCTTACCAAAGCAATCATGCTCACCAAAACCTTTATTTTCATTTACATTCACTTCCCCTATAAAAGTAGTTGCGTCATTTATTTGGGGATCTTTTTCATTCACATAAATAGATCCTTTCTCATTTGAGATCTTCCCTCTTCCAAAGCTTGGTCTAGAACCAAGCTTCTTTTTTGCAAGTAGCTTTCGACGGATTGGCTTTGTTCGAGAGTTGTTGTTTGCTGTGGTAAGCAAGTCAAACTCAGCTTCTGGATCAATATCTTTTACCCTGACTTCACTTCCATCTTGCCGTACAACATTAGTCAATGAGCAAGTAGATTGACAAAACCCATCAGAAGATCTCAACCTGTTGGAGCTCTTAGAATTTTCAGAGGACATATTAAGCACTTTATCACTATAATTTTGCACATTCTCTGGTGCATTGGGGCTTCGAGTTTTCGGATGCTGATTATAGAGATCCTGATAGGCTCTGCTTCCAGAATAAAGATGACCAACCATGGATGGCCCATCTACAGGAGATACAGCTTGAGGTATTTCACTTAAGTCAGTGACAAGAGCACATTTTGAGATCAAACCTGGACTCTCAGACTTCTTCAGCAGTCTAGAACTGCCACAAATATCAGTGAACTCTCTGTTCTCTGGAGTTATAATGCATTGTTCACCTCCAGAATCTGATCCCACTTTAACCAAAGGAGTAATTCCAGCGTTAATAAGGGTTATGTTGCATTCTGCCTCTGGGGAAGATAGATTAAATGCATTTCTTACATGAAGGTTACCCTCATCTGATTGAAGACGTATATTAGAATTGCTTTCACTCCGACCCCTGTCTGATGCAGGAGACGTTTTCGGGGGAATTTGGCTGGAATTGGCATCAGACATGACTTTTGGTGTAATTGGAGCAGGGGAATTCTTACCGTCTCCAGTTATTTTACTGATTGGTGATTTGCGGAATAACTTAGACGCACTGCTGCAGACTCTCCTTTCACAGCCAGAGTCAAATAGTCCAGGCATTTGAGGGCTCTTAGCAAGAAATTTATTTTCATTGCTATTAGCGCTCACATCCTTTAAGCTAAATGATATACCAGAGCTAGACAAGCCTTCAGGTACAGTTGGATCAAGTGTATGTCTTGAGTCAAATGGTCCAGGCATCTCAGGGTTCTTATTAAGAAATTCCTTTTCAGAGTTATTGGCGCTCACATCCTTTATGCTAAATGGTACACCAGAGCTAGAAGAATCCCCAGGCACAATTGGATCAAGTGTGTGTCTCGGAGCTACCTCCTTAAATGTGAGGGGTTGAGAAGGGCTCCTGGCATGAAGACGTGAGCTTCCAGGAATGGCAATACCTCTCTCGCTATGTTGCAATTTACTCATGTTGTCGGCCTCATCCTCAGAGTCTTTAGCTTGAGCTTCCATTATTTCCAACTCATATCCGCTTCATAAATCAAGAGGGAAAAGTAGTTCAATTTTTCATTATACTTTCACCATCTGTGGTGGAAGTTGATACAGCCATACTGACAAATAAATAACATGCATATCAGACGAAAACGTGTTCATGCTTAAAGCTCACCTTTTATCATAATTAGCTTCTGGCAGAAGCTCCCAGGCTCTCAAACTTGCAGGAAACAGGAAGTCCAACGTCAAACAAAATTTAGGTATTGTGTTCACACTGGATCATTAGGTTTACCATCCTCTATTAAATAGCATACAAGGGCATACCTGTCTTCTAACCAACGCTCGTTAACAAGCTTTATCCTCATCATTTTCCTAGCAAGCTCATATTTCTCCCCTGCGGCATATTGTACAATAAAACCAGAAAGAACAGCTTAAAAAGCAGTACAATTTAGTATATGCACTATGTAAAAAAAGGGATATTTGTTACATCAACTGATTAACTTCAATACTTGTTAATTGCTTAGGCATTAGCAATGCTATCTTGTAACAGGTAAGGGTCCAAAGTAATTCCCCCCCCCCCCCCCCCCCCAAAAAAAAAAAAAAAACCAAAAAAAGAGAGAGAGATATCCAACAATGATCCAAAAAAATAAATTATCTTTATTATTTATTTTTGAGAGGGGGAAAGAAGACTTAAAGCAGAGAAAGCAAGATTATAGACAAAATAAGAAGTGTCCTCACACAAAATAATTTGGACTCTGTTGGGTACTCGAAAGGAGATGATTTCAGAAATTGTTTGAAAATGTCATACGTTGGCTCGAGTAAAAGTCAATCTAGTTATTTCGGTTCACCATAATATATTTCTCTCTCAAAGCAACTTTTAATTGACTTTTTTACAGCTATTCTGAAATCAGACTAGATTAAGCTCATACTGGTCAGAGTTCATGAAATAACATTTTTTGGGTGAGTTTATCATCAATGACCTTGACAAGTTTTTTTTTTTAAAAAAAAAAAACTCCAAGTGTACTTAAGTTTTTGGCCCTTTATGCTGACCTAACCAAATTACACGTAAGTAATATTTGACCTATTCTATCCTACCAGTTCTGTCACCAAACTGACTCTGCTGCATTTCATCTTTAACAACTCAAGTCTTATATAATCGTCTCTACCAGCTAAGTTCAGCTAAATGCACTACCACACTTCACCTAAGGAGAAAATGGCCATAGAAGAGTTAGTTGACTTGTTAAAACTGCAAGGAAAGAATAAAGCAGCTAAATAAATTAACAAATGCAGGTGCCCAAAGGAACTGATATCATAACCAGCTTTCGGAGTTGAGCAAAAATAAAGCGCTCCGACATATTCAAAAAGCATTGCAAAAGGAGACCAAACCTTATCACCGTAACTGGAAGTTTATTGTTGAAAGGAAGAAAGCCTCAGATCGGTAAAAGTTGCATTGTTGAAAAATACATACCAACTTTCAAGAACAAGGTAGTATCTCATGCTAAAAGCATAGCTTTCAGGAGGGGAAAAAAGAACTGCTCACTCTACTAATATATAACTGTACCCGTTGAAATGTCTTACCTTCAAACTTATAGCAAATTAGATGAGTGACCTTATTCGCCACGAGAGGTTTTGAAAAGTTTGCCCCCATCAGGCCAACCATAGTCTGTAAAAGAAGGAAATGGACCTTAGAAGATAATATGGTGCAAAAATCATGAAAGAATCACAATCCAGGTCGTGTATATAAAATGTGTGGAGAATTATTAGGATGTGGAATAGTAGCATGTTTTTCTGCTCATGAAAGCAACAGTCAAGGCAATGGCATACCATAATATCCTCTCGATACTGACGTTGATATCCAGTCAAGCAGATAACCAAAGACTTTGCACCAGGAATCCCATTCAAATCTCTTGATGGCCTATACATGATCTGCAAAACAAATATGAGGCCAAATTGCATAATCAAGTCCGAAATTACAGTGCAACGTGTCTAGCAGAAGTTAGACAATCTTTATGGCCAAGATGTCAAATTGGTCCAAATGCGTAATGCAATAATAAGCATACAAGAAAGTTATTCTTCATAAAAGCTATCAAGTAGGAAATAATTTGTCGAGGATTTAGAGGGATAATATTGTGCAAAAATATGGAATGCCGTTGACTAAAAGATTTGGCTTCTCTACAAATAGAATTGTTTCAACTTAGCAAACCCTTTAATTGCCAAATTTGGTCAAATAAAAACAAAGACAAAAGCTGGTCATACAAAGTACTGATTATATGAAACAGGTTAAAAGACAGGTGAGAGAAACTAACATAAGTCGGGTCAACAGGCATCCCAACGTCAAAACTGTGCTCAACCCACAACCGTGTGACTAGTGTCTTCCCATCATTTCGAGCAGCATTGCAAATTGGATCATCCTGCACCAGTACAGAAATTAAGACGTAAAAATAAAGAGGAATGTTGAAATAAATGAAGACAGATACCAGAGCACTTAAATTTTAAACTAGTAGAAGATAGAGTAGGAGGTGTAACCCATTCAACAAAAAGAAAAGGACAAGGAACTCACATATAGAATCTTATCAACGATTACATGAGTGCATTCAGAAGCATAGCGGGCAACATCCGTGGCACCGCCATCCACAAGTCTGGACCTTATCTAATGAAGGAAGGTCCATCCGAGGAAATTGGATTAAAATTCATTATTTAATTCAGTTAGAACTACAATTTTGCAAATGAAAGGGGACAGAAAGAGAAACTACCTTCTCTTCAGTGGTGAGATCAAAACCACAGAGCAGAAAATTAATACCAGAGAAAGATTTGGAGGGATCTTCATGCAGCATCTCTTGAGCGTCTTCAATCATGCGAGTCCAAAACTAGAAGTTGAAAAATGCTTTAAAGTGAGATATTTCGTCTGAAACGCTAGTAGTCAACAAGAAGCAGGCTTGTTTGTTGCCTGTACAAAACCCTAACAGCAAAAGCAGATAGAAGGTTGTAGGGAATCGAGGGCGGGTATTCAAAGCGGTGGAGGGAATGAGGGTTTTTTGAAGTATGTTGAATACAAGATGAGAGTTTTGTGCGAGTCCAGAAGCTTACCGGGAAAGATTGAGCAAATGTGCAAGTTTTGGGATTTCCTTTTCATTTTTGCCCAAGGCGGGATACCAAAAATTTTGTACTTCTGCAACTCCTCACAGGCGTCACCTCCACATTTTCAGTTAATTCCACCGTTTAATTTAATTAGTGGCATGACTTCAAAAAAAAAAAAAATCATTCAATAGTTTAATCAGCATAAAGATATTTTACTCCCTCTGTTAGTATGTTTCTCTTTTTTCTTTGAAAATTACTCTCTCTGTTGGTTTCTGTTTTATAGTATATTTTCTTTGTTTTCCTTTCTTTAAATGTCTTAAGCGATATGTTTATATTGTACTTTAATTATTACAAAATTATCTCACTAATATCAAAATCACGAGAAGATATAAAAACCAAACAACATCGCGGAGTGAACTGTATAGATTAATTATTTATTTTTTTATTTGATTTTTTTAAATTTTTTGAGTCTTAGTCTAAATCCTACCTTCTTTTTATGTCTTCTAATACCTAGTGCATAATATGCGCCTTTAGAATATGGCTCTTTCAAAAATGTCATATCATCTCAACCATAATTCGGGCCTAACTACCTAAAATTTTTACCTAAATCTTATATCCATTACATGAGATCGGCTACACGAATCAATTATCTTCATTGTGCCATATCACTTGCCATATATGCTCCAATTTTATACAAGTCATATCTTTTCTTATTGTATTGTATCTCCATGTCTTCTTTAGTCCGTCTCTCCCACTTTTAACGTGTGCCTCATTCATTGTCTCGCACCCCCTAACATGTATATCTATAAGACGCCTTTGCATATGTATATAATATCTTAATCTTGACTACCTCATTTTCTTGTCTATAAGAGTCACATCAACGTTTCTCATTATATGTTCATTTCTTATTATATTTTTCATTATACATCTATACATTCATCTTAACATTCTTATTTCCGCTATCTCCATCCTTTGTTCATGCCCATATGACACGTATTACCACATCCTCTTCATTTTTCATTTTTTCCCGTTTCTTTCTAATGCAACCGGTGTCTTTTTTTTCTTTCTTTCTTTTTTTAACACACAAAGGGACTAGAAATATTAGCCGCTGTTAACTCCACAAGTTATACTTAATAATTACCACTATTTCAATCTCCAACCTGTACTATTATTTATCTTAAAATATCACTATTTAAAAATACAAATATCAGATAGTAAGCTTTAATGGGATATATCACTACACTAAAAAGAAAAGATATAGACACTGAACATTAGAAGAAATACTTTTGCCCAAAAGATCTGTCCCCGTTTCACCTCACATGCATTTTCTTGGTACCTAGATCATTGACACACACACATATATATATATGTAGACACACCCATCCACACACGCACATATACACACACATGTATTTATATATAGGATATATCAATAAAAATATTTCTTTATTAGTAAGATATTTCGAGATCTAAAACAGTAAAACTCAGAGGTTTACCACATCATTTACACTAATTAATTGACTGAATAGAAGAATTAATCTATGTGAAAGAAAAAGACAAAACAAAATGATGAGCAATATATGGTCATTGATATGAAATGGGAGATAATATAATGGTTAATTACAAGTCTGCTTATTCTATGAAAATCGTACCGGTGGCATCTCAGGTACAGACAGGAAGAAAGGGGGAAAAGGAAAAAAAAAACGAAAACTAAATTAATCAATGGATGAAGTTTCGTCTTCCATTATGGTACGACCTTCCCATTTCTTTGGATGCTTCAGTCATGTGGCCTCTCTCCTCTGATACACTTTCCACACAGCAACTCCCTGAGAGTTCTGAGGGTATGAGAACGTTACAAGACAGAGAAGAGACTAAAGATGAGACCTAACACCAGGCGGCGGCACACCATTGCGAACGGGACGGAACTGGACATAGCTGAAAGTGGTGGAGGACTAAGATAGGAATACGGAAAATTTGGATCAAATGGTTTTGGTGGTGGCGGAGCTTCAACAGGATAAATGCCAGGATCCGATGGGGGTGGATAATAGCTACCACTCCCAGAGGAGGGCCCACCGTATGAAATTGGCGGCGGGGGAGGTGGAGAGTAGTAGGGTATGCCAACAGGTGGTGGAGGCGGGAAGTCGCAGACGGGTGGGGGTATTGGAGGTCGGGGAGGACAGTAAGAAATCGGTGGTGGTGGTGGTGGATAGAGAGGAGGCGGAGGTGGAGGAAAATAGGGGTGGCAGGGGTTGTCACAAGAAGAGCACATTGTGCAGGCGATTTGACCCTTTGCCATTGCTTTTAGTGTGGACCTGGCCATTGAAACATTGGTAACGTGGGAAATCATGAGAAAAGTAGTGAGCAAAGCTGAGAGGAGTCTGCAAAAGCTGCTTGCATATTTAACCTCCATTGCTGAAACTCTCTTGAGGTTTATTTTATTTATTTTTACTGTGTGATCAGCTTAGGGTGCAGTATATATTATGCAAACTGTATGAAGTATGTAGGTTGGGTGAGGGTCTTATCAATGTGGGCAGATGAGTATGGGAGTAAAAGCAATGAAGGGAGCTCTTACTTGTTGAGATCTCTGTAATCGTAACGTTGATTCTAACACCCACCGAAATAATGACTTGTCTTGAATACTATTCTCCAAACTATGTGCATTCTCCTCTTTCAACCCGCCTAACATGGAAACCGAATAATAAGCCTTCCC
This sequence comes from Eustoma russellianum, assembly GCA_036186865.1. NCBI lineage: Eukaryota > Viridiplantae > Streptophyta > Magnoliopsida > Gentianales > Gentianaceae > Eustoma > Eustoma russellianum. Next base: position 2,156,669 of record AP025056.1, read on the forward strand.
GTCGATTTCTTATACCCCAGTTTTTTTTTTTATACCCTGGCCGGTATTTAAGTCATATCGTCAACTTTTTATGTCGGAATGAGTTTAGACTCAGACACATTGTGAACAATAATTCTAAGCCTCTCAACATAAGAATACATAAGAATTCGTTGAACTAATTGATTTATATATTATACTAAACTCATTGAGGTTGGAACTGCAATACCCTCAGTGTCAAAACCTGCATCCGAATAATAAGGCTTGCTTCTACCGTTATATTAAACATACAAAATACACCGTAATTCTATTTCACGTATCTCTTAGATTTGTGCTTGGTGATGATATAAAAATGCAGGAAACAAGACTGCAACAAGAGAGCAAGAAGAACGTAACTTGACTTGAGGCGTGTATACACACTTTCCGTAAGGAATATTTGCCCCAACTAGATGCTGCAGGGTTATAGGCAAACTTCCTCCTAGGATACAACAGCCAACAATCTCTCATCCTCAGCAAATAGGGTTGAGAAAACAATGAACTTTCTTAACAAAAGTGTTTGAGAAGATGGAAGAAAGAAGTAGTATGCTTGAGAATTATATGATGCAAGATTAGTCTTCAAAATGGGTGTTAATAGCCTATTTATAGGCTCTTAAACTCCAAGAAGACGTTGGAGGTGGTTGCATGGTGATTGGGTATGTCTCTTGGTGCAAAAGATGTGAATTTTCATAAAAAGTCACCTCTGTCAGGACGTCGATCGATCGATGTGATCGATCGATGTCCTCAGTTCAACATCGAACCCTGCACTTTGGACACATCGATCGATCGATGTCATCGATCGATGTCCCCAGTCAGACATCAGTCTCTGTATCCAGGACACATCAATCGATCGATGTGACATCGATCGATCGATGTCATCGATCTATGTCCGGCATAATACTCAACTTCATTTCCAAGCCACATAGATCTATCCATTTGATACATGGATCGATCTAAGTCATGAGTCAAGCTATTCTTGCTTATTCCAACACCATTTTACCTTCATCTTTGATCTCAAAACACACACTCTTCATTCCATTGCTTTTACAAACTATTATAACAATCCCCCACTTAGTTTGTAAAGCAACTTATCACATTTCATGCATTTAAGAAGTATCTTTCGATTTGAACCTCTTATTAGTATAACGTTTCAAAGTTCTAACAAAATCATGATAGCTAAAAAGCCTTGAATCAGATTCCTACGTGCTAGAACCGGAAACATTATACACATGAAACCACATTTTCAACCGAAGTCCATTTTAAACCGCAGTTTATGGCCTTGTGCTACCCCTAGTATTCATGAACATTTCAAGATCATTGCTTGTCGAAGCGGCACCACTTCCTATGTTCATATAGGTGACAATTAAGATAAATCCTCTTAACTCGTCATTAAGAGTGTTTTTAACACTCACCCTCCTTTAACACTAACATTCCAATTCTTTAAAGATCAATGTCGTGCGGCTTGATTCTTTAAAGATCAATCGTAGTGTTTTAATACCTCACTTTGTGACTTGTTGTTACCCATTGAACCTTTGGCTAGTGGTATGCTAGACAAAGTTGGGTTTCTATCACAAGCGAACTTATCACATACGTCTCAATCCCATCCCTAAAGATGTACTTTGTACCAAGTCTTTTGATAGACTCTTTGTTAACGGATCCGCCAGGTTATTGCAGGATCTGACGTATGCAATGGCTATTACACCATCCATTATTAATTGCCTTATATAATCATGCCTAAGGCTGACATGTCTAGATTTTCCATTATAGATTTTACTATAAGCTCTAAACATCGTTGCTTGGCTATCACAGTGTAAAGAAATGGCTGGCATCGGTTGTGGCCACAACTCTATATCCAATAAAAGATTTCTCAGCCATTCCGCTTCTTTACCTGCAGATCCCAGTGCTACAAATTCGGATTCCATTGTAGAATGATTTATGCATGTCTGTTTCTTTGAAGCCCAAGAAACAGCACCCTCACCCAATGTAAATATCCAACCCGTAGTAGATTTGTTATCACCAACACTAGTTATCTAACTAGCATCAGTATAACCTTCTAACACGGCTGGAAAATTACTATAGAACAATCCATAATCCATAGTCTTTTTCAAGTAACCAAGTACTCGCCCGATTGCCTTCCAATGGTCTATACTAGGATTACTAGTATACCTTGATAATTTACACACCGCACAGGCAATATCCGGTCTAGTGCAATGCATAGCATACATTAAACTACCAATTGCACTAGCATATTCCAATTGAGCTACCGCTCTACCGGTATGTCCAGTCAATTTGTATGAGGCATCGAACGGTGTGTTTGCTTCTTTGATCTCCAAGTGTTTGAACTTGTTCAATACTTTGTTTACGTAATGAGATTGACAAAAAGCAAAACCCCCACTATGTTTGGACACCTTAATCCTAAGATAGTATCTACCTCACCCAAATCATTCATTTGGAATTGTGAAGTTAAATACTTCTTAGTTTCATTTACTCCTTCCATATTAGTACCGATAATAAGCATATCATCCACGTACAAACAAATAATGACACCATATTTGTCTGTAAACTTAGAATATATACACTTATCTGCACCATTATGTCGGAAACCATCCTTTAAAATGGTAGTGTCAAACTTTTCATGCCATTGTTTCGGTGCTTGTTTCAATCCATACAATGACCTTATCAATTTGCACACTTTGTGCTCATTCCCCGGAAGTACAAAACCTTCCGGTTGTTCCATATAGGCCTCCTCGTCTAAATCACCATTGAGAAATGCAGTCTTAACATCCATTTGATGAATAACCAAGTTATTAATAGATGATAATGCCATCAACACTCTAATGGATGTTATTCTTGCTATAGGAGCATATGTGTCAAAATAGTCCATCCCTTCTCGTTGTCTAAAGCCTTTGGCTACTAATCTAGCCTTGAAAGTTTGAAGTGAACCATCCGTATTGTATTTCCTTCGAAATACCCATTTACATCCAATAGCTTTGGAACTTGGAGGCAAATCAGCGAGAATCCACGTATTGTTAGACAATCACGAATTCATCTCATCATCAATAGCTTCCTTCCAAAATGATGCATCTCTCGATTGCATCGCCTCCTTATAGGATTTTGGATCATCTTCAACGCTTAGTACAATAGGTATTTTATTAAACACCTTTGTCCTATTACCTTCAACTAAGAAAGTAATGGATTGCGAAGAAATGAAGTCCGGATGTAAATGCTTTTCCTTTCTAGCACGTTGACTTCTCCTAACCTCAGTTGGAGAATCTTGATTTAGATTTTCAACACTAGAAGGATCATTAGAAAAATCTCCAACAATAGGTTCATTCAAACTCTGACTTGTTGAACTTTGATTTGAATCTGTTCTTAAGAATTTATTCTCAAGAAATTCAACATCTCTAGATTCAACAACCACATTGGATTCTAAATCTAGAATCCTATATGCTTTAGAGTTTTCGGCATATCCAATAAAGACACCTTTAAGAGCTCTTGGCCCCAACTTAGTCCTCTTTGGATCCGGAACTCTATAATAGGCTAGACAACCCCAAACTCTAAGATAACTTAGATTTGGTTTTCGTTTCTTCCATAATTCATATGGAGAAACCTTAAACTTTTTAGAAGGAATTATATTATGAATATGACAAGCCGTTAACAAGGCTTCTCCCCACAAATTCTTTGGCAAACCAGAGTTTATTAACATTGCATTCAGCATGTCAACTAAACTTCTATTCTTTCTTTCAGCCAAACCATTTTGTTGGGGAGAGTATGGAGCACTTTTCTGGTGTATGATACCATTCTCCTCACAGAATTGATTAAAATCAAGAGGAAAGTATTCACCACCACGATCACTCCTTAGAACTTTGATTTTCAATCCCGATTGATTTTCAACTTCCATTTTATAGACTTTGAACATGTCAAAGACTTCATCTTTATGCCTTAGTAAATATACATAAGTATATCTAGAGGCATCATCAATGAAAGTAATGAAATATCGACTACCACCTCGGGTTAAAACTCCATTCAATTCGCAAATATCCGAATGAACAAGTTCTAAGAGCTCAGTTTTCCGTTCAACTTTCGGAAACGGCTTCTTTGTCATTTTTGCTTGTATGCATACTTCACATGTTCTTTCATTTTCATCTTTACAAGAAATTAAGACATGCTTAGACATGAACTTAATTGTAGTATTACTAACATGTGCAAGTCTATCATGCCACAATGAAGAAGAAGAATCAACAGAGTAAACAGAAACCGCAGAATTTTTATTGATATTCAACTTAAACATCCCGTCGCAAGCATAACCCTTGCCGACAAAGATACCATTCTTGGACAAAATAATTTTGTCCCCCTCCATTACAATCTTGAATCCACCCTTACAAACAAGACTAGCAGAGATAAGATTCTTAGAAATCTCGGGTACATGTAGTACATTGACTAATAACAACTTCTTTCCAGAAGTAAAGTCTAATTCTATACTACCTTTACCCAAGACTTTTGTGGCACTGCGGTTTCCCATCAGAACCTGCTGGCTATCATCCACAACATGATAGGTCTTGAATAGATCCTTGTTGTTACACACGTGCACTGTTGCACCCGAATCAAACCACCAATCACTTGTGATCTCGTTCGTAGCCATATGAAGTTTTGTTACCATGCCAACATGCAATCCGGAGACCATTGCAACCAGTTGATCGGTTCCAATGTCTACCATATTCGCATTGTTGACATTCTGAGAATTACCGCTATGTTTTTGTTTCTTTCGAAACCAACAGTCTTTCTTGAGATGTCCTTTCTTACCACAATTATAACATCTCTTGCCTTTCTTGGATTCTGCTTTGTCAGTGGATTCAGAATAATCGGAGTTCTTTCTTTTGTTTCCAACCGAAACCCCTGCTTTCCCTTTGACATAATGCACTCTAGGTGCATCGTCAGAGACATGTCTCTTTACAAGACTCCTCGTCTCTTCTTCAATTCGCAGATGCTTTTGAAGTTGTTCAAGGGAAAAGGATTCGGTTGAGTGCAGTAACTTCTTCCTGTAGTCATTCCAACTAGGAGGAAGCTTAGCAATGATCCCTCCTACTTGTAATGCTTCAGAAACTTCTACACCCAACTCTTTCAGTTTGGACACAATGACCTGCAACTCGTGCACTTGGTCCATGACTGAAAAATTTTCAACCATCTTAAAATTGAAATACCTCATCACCTGGAATTTGTCTGCGCCTTGTTTTTCGTTGTTGTACTTGAACTCCAAGGCGTTCCATATCTCCTTTGGTGATGACGTTGCCGTGAACAGATCGTAGATACGATCTGACAAGTTGTTGAGGATATGCCCTCGGCAAAGCATATTATCCTCGTGTCTCTTCCTCCAAGCAGCCTTGACCTCCTTGGAGTCCTCTTCATTTGGAGTTGGTAAATCCTTCAGATTTGGGTCGAGACAGTATCCAATCTGAAGTGTCGTCAAAAGGAACATCATCTTGTCCTTCCAGCGGAGATAGTTCGTTCCATCGAATCGATCCAACTTCATGCTCTCTTGATTCAAGTATGTCTTTGAATTCATCTCAAATATTCCTTACGATTGATATAAAAATGCAGGAAACAAGACTGCAACAAGAGAGCAAGAAGAACGTAACTTGACTTGAGGCGTGTATACACACTTTCCGTAAGGAATATTTGCCCCCACTAGATGCTGCAGGGTTATAGGCAAACTTCCTCCTAGGATAGAACAGCCAACAATCTCTAATCCTCAGCAAATAGGATTGAGAAAACAATGAACTTTCTTAACAAAAGTGTTTGAGAAGATGGAAGAAAGAAGTAGTATGCTTGAGAATTATATGATGCAAGATTAGTCTTCAAAATGGGTGTTAATAGCCTATTTATAGGCTCTTAAACTCCAAGAAGACGTTGGAGGTGGTTGCATGGTGATTGGGTATGTCTCTTGGTGTAAAAGATGTGAATTTTCATGAAAAGTCACCTCTGTCAGGACATCGATCGATCGATGTGATCGATCGATGTCCTCAGTTCAACATCGAACCCTGCACTCTGGACACATCGATCGATCGATCGATGTCATCGATCGATGTCCCCAGTCAGACATCAGTCTCTGTATCCAGGACACATCGATCGATCGATGTGACATCGATCGATCGATGTCATCGATCTATGTCCGGCAGAATACTCAACTTCATTTCCAAGCCACATAGATCTATACATTTGATACATGGATCGATCTAAGTCATGAGTCAAGCTATTCTTGCTTATTCGAACACCATTTTACCTTCATCTTTGATCTCAAAACACACACTCTTCATTCCATTGCTTTTACAAACTATTATAACAGGTGATTTATCCACGTGAATTTGGACTCACCATCAGCTATCAAGGAGTAGAGCAGCCTATGCACCGACCACAACTAGTTGTGATAGCTGATAAGTAGAAGAATTTAATGATATAAAACTTACTATTGTAGCACAAAATAAGTGTGTGTAGGTGCGAATGCAGTCATGCACTGGAGCATCCAGGCTGAAGGTTTTTTTCTTTTCCATATTAACATTGATTCTCTATTTTATCTTCTGTAGGAGTCACCCGGCATTTTCTCTTCATAAGTTCATTTGTTATTTTACTCTTTTTTTATATGTCTACACATTCATATTAATATTTTTATTTATGTCACTTACATCTTTTGATTATGGTCATAATTGACGGTAAAATATTTAAACTTGTAAAGGAATACAGGTCTTACTGCGGTAATATAAAACAAAGCAGACAAAAAAATAAACAATTTCTTTATTGTCTCTCTCCATGTCTTCTTTGATCTCCATCTCTTACGTTTAACATATATACACTTCATTCATTGTCTCGCACTGCCCAAGAGATGTATCTGCATGACGCATTTGCACATGTCCATGTCATCTTAACCTTGATTCTCCATTTTATTTTCTATAGGAGCCACCCAATATTTTCTCTGTATAAGTTCATTTGCTATTTTACTGTTTTTTATATATCCACATATTCATATTAACAGTTTTATTTTTGTCACTTGCATCTTTTGATTGTGGTCATAATTGACTGTTTAATTTCTAAAAGAATACGGGTCTTAATGCTGTAATATAAAACAAAACAGACAAAAAAAAAACAATTTGATAGAGAAGGCGTGGATAAACATGTCTCCTACGTTCTCAGTTCTAACAATACTATAATAATAATAAATTCTTATTTTTCACTATTAATAATAAATTGATGATAATTATTATTATTATTATTATTATTATTATTATTATTATTTCAGTTTTAAAGTTCACCATACACGTTTGTCTAGAACTTGCAAGTCTCAAGTTTTTGGAGGACGGATCTGCTGATTTTTTTAAAACAGCGTAATTTTTCTCCGGCTTTTATAAAATGTAAGTCTTTTTTTTTTTGAGTTTTTAGTATAGTATAATTTATATTATATTAAAAAAATTTAAAAACACTTATATTTTTTGAGATGAAGAAATCACTAAATACATTAACTAAACATGACTGCAAAATAAAATGATCAATTATTATGAAACTCAAAAAAAAAACATACGCTTGCGAAGATAGAAGACGGGTGCCTGTAAATTTTGACACGTCATCATAAGTTGATATGATTATTGTCTATTAATTGGTATAAGAGTGAACATATCGTCAACAATATGGAGTATATAAAATTCCCATGCCGATCATTCAACCAGACTGTTCAATCTCAAGTTGTTGATCCGGCAGAAATATTAAATTAGTTCTATCTCTCGTTCTGAGGTTAAACTCCACAAGGTTAAATAATACCAACTATGGTAAAAAAAAAAATTTTACGGCTTCTTTTTAATAGCATAAGTTGTGTATATGATTGTTTTAGTCAATGAGTTCATAGTAATAAGATTAAAAACAATGTATACCCTTTTGAGTTTTTAGGGCCAAATTTACAATTGATAAAATCTGTCCCTCTAATTGTAAAAGTCCAAATCTCAAACTACAAAGTTTCTCATTGTCTCAATCTCATGGAGCTGCATGTAGAATGCAATCAAGAATTCAACGGCTTCCTAGATTGGCAAAGCGTTCCCAGGAATCCATCCCATGAAGCTGCATGCATGATGCGAATCAGGAATTAAGCAGCCTTCTAGATTGACAAATCGTTGCCAGGAACCCCCACAAGGTGTTCACTGTAAACTAGACCACTAACCCTTTAAAGCAATTACGTCGGATACCACGGCTAAGTCATTACTGGTCCAAATAGCAATATTTCACCGATACTACGCGTGTCTTGGTTCGAATATGCGTCCTTCATATGTCCCAATCTGAATACCAAATAAGCTATACTTGGAAGACAATAAAATATGTTCTTGAGTGTATTAAAGTAAATAATAGAAGAAGGTCGAGAGATGTGAGGGAAGTCCCCAAATGACGTTCAGACTTCCTTGTCACTAGTCTGCCGAACTTCATTAATAACTGGTGTTCACCTCCTGTGCTGTCCAATATGCTGTTGTCCTTCTTATTTTTAGTTCCAACAAGGTTCAATTAGCCTTTTTCATCCAGCTCTATCTACTACTTTTGATGTTGATTCACTAGATTCGTTTAAAACTTTTTGTTTCATCCTCTCAAACATACGTATATTGATGTTGATTCAGTAGATTCGGTTAAAGCTCCCATATGAGCTCTCTCAAACCTACATATCTTGAATTTGATTCAGTATATTCAGTTAAAGCTTTGCTTCTTATCCTCTTAAACCTACTACTCTTTTTGTTGATGAAGTAAATTCGGTTAAACACTCCAAATATTGATTTCGCTCATTTGCTCTCTCAAACCTACGTATCTTGAAGTTGATCCAATTGATTTGGTTTTGCATATTACTCTTGATGTTGATTTAGTAAATTCAGTTAAAGCTCCCTTATAGACTTTTTTGACGAAAAGCGGGGCGAATTATATAAGAATAACATTCAATTGCGGCCCATAGAAAGGGACCGAATGGAGCTCAAATTTTTGAATAGAGTTGAGACATTTTGCTTTTATATCTTGCTCCTGTTCACTTGGTTGAGTAAATAAAACTATCTATTCAACATTTCGGTCAAAGAGACCAATATTCTCCATCCATATGTCCAACTGGTGGGTTTCGATCGAGAGTAGTTCATGTATTGCTTGACGTAAAACGATGACTAGATTTGTTTCTGTCTTTTGTTGAATATTTTTCACGGCTCGATAGACAATTTGATAACCCAATGATTTTTTCTTTTGTGTTTCAGAATACGGTTGACCAACATGTTAATTAACCGATTTATCTGCTCGTTCCAAGTGAGATGAACATTTGGAACAAACGTGGGAGTATGGAACTCGCTTGGATCAGATTTGATTGTATTTTCTTGTGCAGTACCACGATGTGGCACTAGCGCGAAAATGGTTCAAGAATCAATGTTCTTTTTATAAGGGATTAAATTAAAATCACTTATCTCGAAAGATATGAAAGATCTCCATACAAGCCGTACATACGACTTTCATCAAATACGGCTTTCCGCAGAATTCTACATGTATATATGAAACGAGTATGAAATTATGTTTTAAAGTTGAAAAAGTAGTAGATAGATCTAGACGAGAAATGAAGTTTTAAACGAATCTACTGAATCAACATCAAGATACGTAGGTTTAAGAGGATGAAAAAGGAAGCAAAAGCATATTTTCAGCGAGCCTGAAGGGCGAGTTTTTAACTGAATATACTTAATCAACTTCAAGAATAATATGTTTGAGAGCGCTTATAAAGAAGCCTTAATCGAATATACTGAATCAACATCAAAATACGTAGGTTTGAGATGTTGATCTAGTAGATTTGGCTAACCTTTTTCACAGCTTTATGTATGTATCTTGATAGGTTTAAGAGGACTAAAAGAAGCAAGTGAAGTAGGAACGAACAATGAGATATTATACTCGCTCGGAGAAGAACATGAGGTTTGGAACCCGGAGTAGATTGCCGATAATAAGCCTTCCTTCTGAGCCTATAACAAACTCTTCTTTTGACTATGTTTGCTCGAATGAATCAAAGAATTTCCTTTTTAAAGGACGGAAAGACCAGCAGCTCAATTGAAAAAAAAGTAAGGACGTGCGTATAGCCTATGATATAGGTACATTTAATACTTTTCTCACCAGCCTGTGTTGGAAGTATGCTTTATTAGGATACTAAATGAGTTTTTTCAAACATATTAATTTTTCTTTTGATTTATTAAATTTCTGTTAAAAACTCATTTTCTGCTCGTGCTAAGTATGAAGCTCGCTATCTATTCTCTATGACTCAAGTAGACATATTTAAGTACGAGATTGTCCAATAAAAGAGAAATTTGATGGTGTTAAGGACAAGAGAGAAGAGTAAGAAAGAGAGGATTAGATGAGGGAATTTGTCCATTTCAATACAGAAGACCGAAGGCGAGGTGTGTGCATCTATTTACTTTTTTTTTTTTTTTTGATTGATGTGTGCATCAATTCACCATTTTTTTTTTATTTTTTTGATTGATGTCATATATGTAGATAAGGTATCTCATAGAATTGAAGTCAGCATCTCTTATCCTGAGATCACAACTTAACTTTTTCTTTTATTATGAAACCTCAACCTAACAATTGATCATTAGTTGTGCACCTATTTACTTCAGTTGTTTTTGCCGTTAAAGCAACAAAAATGGAAGAGAAAAATTGGTAGTATTTTAGTAATCCTTTAAATTATCTTATCAATACTATTCTATAATATAGTTTTCAATCAAGCACGAAATATATATTCCATTCGCAAAAAATAATTGATTTTCAGCTGGTGTTGGACCCATGTGACATTTTTCCTGCTATTTGAACTGCGTACATGTATCTTATTTCTAATATTTTGCCCACTGGTTGGTATTTTCCCACGTAACACTTTTTTGTTCCAAAAGGAAACAATATGAATGTAACCCCATAACACTCTTTTGTCATTTAATAATATGACATAGTTTTATGTATCGATAATTATTGATGCGACAAAAGCCAGACAACATATCTCCTATGCTTGCAAGGTGGCTATTCATTCTAAGCTAACCTTTTGGTGGTTTTACTTTGGCTATTTCAAAAGTACCATGTGACTTCAAATGAATAAGAAACCCACATAAAATAGAGAAAAATAAAACCATGTGTCTTCAAATGAATAAGAAACCCACATAAGATAGAGAAAAATAAAACTAGAGAAATACCTTACGACTTAAAAAAAGATAAATACCTCGCATTTTAGTGTTCTACCCTTGTTTTACTGTGACATCATTTGTAGATTATACGTAATTTGTTGACCGATGAATTATTTAAGAAGAAAAAGACTCCACGATCGCTATGGCGAAGAGGTTATTGAATATAATCAAAAGGTGAATGATAAATACACATTTCTTTTATTATGAATATACATTTTTGTTAATTTTACACGACTAATTTATTTTATTAATCATTCTTAACTATTGATCAAAGAGCAAAGCAAGTGTTTATTGGGAAAAAGAGATATGAACTGGGAAAATGTTTTTGGGTTGTTCCCCACACGTATTACTGGTGAATATGTAAGGTGGTATTGAATAAGCGTTACAGGCGTGGCTTTAACCCTCGGACAGTGAAAACATATGTAGCTAATAAAATACTATTAGATGCAGAGGATGCGGTGCTGGCTTTTCTTTTTTATTTATTTTTATATTTTCATCTTCCTTGGAGAGAGAAAGAGCTGTTTTTTTTATATGGGATCTCCTCACCTCCATACTCTCAACCTATTGCTCACCGTCCGTCACATGACAGCAATGTGGAATGACGAGACTAGATGAATGTCATCCGAATCTGGTCTCACCACCCTTTTTAATGCCATGTTGTGGATAGTGGGCAAGGAGTTAAGGATGTGAGGGTGAATTCATCCTTTTTTTTTTTTTGGGGGGGGGGGGGGGGGGGGGTTGTTGTTGTGTTTGTGAATGTGAGTTGCGAGTTTGTTTCTTTACTTAGTTGCAGTAGGGCCATCAGAACTCTCTGCTACTTAAACTTTGCCTAAATTTATACTAATACCAATTAAAATTTTATATTGGTTAATGGATAAAATTTTATTCTTTATAAAATATAAGAAAAATGGTCATGGACTTTTTTTTTTTCAAACTCATCAATAACAAATATTAATTATTTCTTATGCGCTTGTGACAACTACATATCTTCCAACTTCAATCTTGTTTTTTCCTTCACTAGTAATTCCACCCAAAAACAAATTTCTCTTGGATCACTTGTGCTTATTTCCTCCCAAGTCCCTGAGAAAAATAGGAACTAAAGAATCAGTTGGATGGAAGGGGCAGCTACAAGCTTTGCCAAGGGAGTAAAAGGATACTGGAAAAGAAGAGGTTACCAGAAGCTAAATGAGACCAGCCGGAGGAACAGAAGGAGGAGTAGCCAAGTCGATTTCCCGGCGGACGGCTCCAGCTCGAAAAAGAGATTCTGGAGGATCCGATTGACCCCTAGGTTGAAGTTGAAACTACGCCGCATCTCGGTGAAGAAGTTGCTCATCAAACTCCGAGACGGCTATGTGAATATGATGCTTAAGTTGGCCAACTCCCGGTTCATCAACGGTGGTGTCGCTGGGTATCCCGGGGAAGGGGTGATGGGATTCGGAGTCCGGCCGCTTAAGGAGTACGACGAGAAAATGATAGTTGGCATCTACAGATCAATTATCTTGGCACAAGGAGGGGTACCTCTAGATGCGCCCAAAGTTGCCAGCCTCCATGTCCCTTCTGCCGCGGTAACAAATTAAGTTACAGCCCCATTATGGGTTTTACCCCTCCTCCTTTGTTGTTCTTTTACCATTCCTCCAATAAAATCTTCTTTCTTGATGTTTTAGTTGAATGGGTAATATTTGCTTGTTTGAGTCTGTATCATGTTGTAACGATTAAGATCTACAAGATCTCTTCTTTTCAACTAGTCCAATGCACCATCAATTTTCGTATTTGACATTTCACAAATTTTAACATATTTCAAAAATGACACCATAATAGTTACTCAATGGTAAATGAGAGTATACAAAGAGTAAGTATATTGTATTCCACATAATCGCCTTGGATGCAAAAAAGTTGTGTCTTTTTCTGTGTGTTATTACAACATGTAGTCCTGGTCAAGTAAATGAAGCTTTAGTCAAAATGGTTAAAACATTTCTCATCTCAAGGCATATAAATTGAAACCGGGCGTATACTTAGCTAATGTAACGAGAAAAAGCACAATTTATGTCCGCGTGAATGAGTTCAACCACTTGTAAACTTGGTGCCGTTGTGGATGATTTTACATAAGGTAGGTGTTTGTAGTTTTAATCCTCAAGAAAAGATTTTAACTATGGTTTATAGCGAGTAAAATCGTCTGGTAGCGAATGCAGATATTCGGATTGGGGTTGTATTAATATCCGGTGGTTACAAGTGTAGAACAATAAAACAAAATGGGACAGGGACGATGAAGAGGCATACATCGACGGTGTGATTTGATGCCACCAAAATGGTTATTATTGAATGAGGGACGTTGACTTTCTCCCAATACAAACGATTCCCCGTACCTCTCATCATAAATTGGATCAAATATGTGATCGCTAGCATGCCATTCTCCCATCCACATCACCCCTTTTCTTATTGTGGAGAAGGGAGGGAGGAAAACGATGGTTGGTTACAATGTTTTATTACGTCGTTTTCGGTGCATTAGGCTTTTGTATTTAGATAGGATCTTGGAAAGAAACGGAAGCTTCCGGTATAAACAGTTTTATTCATCATACGTGTAGTGAAGTAATGATGTAATCTTGTGGCATTTTATGGACACAAATATTTAATGAATTGAATACATAAAACATGACCCGGTGCTTTTATCTTGGTTTATTATCAGAAACATATATAACTCTTGTCAAATCTCTTTCTGTTGCATCATCTATTTCGATTGCATTATCACTCCCCTAAAGAAAAAAAAATAAAATAATCATTTAACTCTGTCGCTAGGCTATTAAATTTTGGTCGCAGTTTGTGGTTAGAAAATGGTAAATTTGTCCTTATTTAACGGAAGACTTTCAGTACTTGAACAATTCGGGGATTAAAATATGAATGATTCATCCTTGGAGGATGTGAATGCTCCCAGTTTCAAAGGGAATCTGAAACCATGTTGTTGGGGGGGTCTCTGCTTTATATCAGACGTTTGACCTCGACAACCGGTATCTTGTGAAAACGGACCTTGTATCATTGATATTGGGCCGGACGGTAATCCTTATATTTTGTGGTTGAAGAATTACTCTGCATTCCTATTTATTTTAGCAAGACAATAATACTCTTATATTGTAAAAGATGTTTCGTAATTTTTGAATGTTTCTTTTAAGGTAACGGTGAGAAACAAGTTAAGGTACCAAATCCGTTACATAAATGATAACAGGTTTTATCTAACATGTTTACACAACTGGATATATATCAATATAAATTGATTATAAACCCGCTTATCTATTGAATATCCATTTGCCAATTAGGCAGTCACGGCCTTATTCTCATCCTCACTGGAAACGGCAATGTCATGTTTTTTTTTTATTTTGAATATGACATTATTTCACATGATTTGAACTTATCCAAGGTTATGCGCAGCATATTAATCTCAGTGTATGGATTTAACCGCGTCATCTATTCACTCCAACTAAAGTTGACCAGAATGCGTATTAATCGTATATATTGCTAAGTGGATTTCGTACTAAAATTCGACAGCTAATATATTTAGTTTTCTAATGCCAAAAACGATCAGAATAGCTTGTTTCACTTTATGTTGAAGCACTGAAATCAAGCACATTATTTTAATAAGAGTTTGGAGCCAACTTCTTTGCCGGGGTGTCTACTTTCCATACCTCTCCTCTTAAGGGGTGTAATTTGGGGAGCCTATAAGCAAACTTAGAGAAAGTACACCTTTTTCTAGGGAATAAAGCAGAGAGACTCCTATTCAAGAGAAGTACATTTTTTTTCTTAAGATTCGTCTAAGTGTGTTGTTCACCTTTGATTATGTTCACAATTATTAAATGTATAACTTTTGAAAGTAATAAAATAAGAAACCAAAGCAATAAATAAATATGTCCAAAGCTAGTTTTCTATGATGCCAAGTAATTTTGACAAAATAATCTTTGTAACAAGACGACTGTCTAGTACTTGTGTTACTTGCCCCTGAAACAGCACCCTTTAAACACAAACAGCGGCTAATTATTTCCAACAAGTTGAAAATAAGCTGTGTTTACCAAACAAGCTTAAATTGATCAAGAGTCAAACAGACGAAGAAGATGACATGGAGGATAGTTTGTTAGCCACCCAACATAGTAAGACTAGAACATAACTTAGCGATTCTGGTTTACTGAAAGAAATCAGGAAAGTACAGTTAGGGATACCGCTTAAGCAAGAAGGGTCTTTGAAGCTCATCCACGAAAACACTTCCCTTTTGAGATTTTACCTACTTGCATTCTCAACAGTACTGCAATTTTTATTTTTTATTTTTGGTTCGGGTTTCTTGCAGAAGGATCGAAATCACAGCTTATGTACCAGAGTTTTACATTTGCATAGTTGTATTGAACAAGCAACTTGGGCCAACATTAGCGTCTTTTTCACTTTCGGGGACCAGAATTTCTAGTGCTAAGTCAGCCCTATTATGCTGATCTTACCAGAGCCATCACACTCGTGCCAGCGCTATTGCACCATCAATCCCTCTACTCATTAATGCCACAGTTCATTTGCTTATGCTGGTCGTAGCAACATACTAAAAGAAAAATAAAAGATTTGCTGCGCTTGTTCTCTTTCGTTACCTTTTTTTTTTTCCCGTTAGCACAACTTTTCTTTTCAAACTTCACAGCTTGAATTTACTCAATACGTATTGCACAGGTGGCGACTCCAGAGCCATCCCACGTTTAATTCACTGAACTCAAGCCAGCATACGACGTCCTGGGTATTCTTGTGGTTGTTTACTTAAAAGCGTAAACCATGTACATTATCTGTCTCATCTCCCTGTTGCATATCCAGACAGTAAAGGAAAAAAGGGTAACAAAGTAAAATGTGTTTCCGCCTTTCTATGAGAAATCATAACCTTTCTTCCTTATCCGCCCGTTTTGTTAGATGTATGCTTATTCACCAAACTTATGTATTAAATGGTGTATGACGAGGATGGATCCTTACTAGGTGGATCAGAGGTGATCTCGAGATAACGCCACTAGCATCTCGTTAATGCTTTTTCTGTAACCTGCAAGGAGAAGACAACGTTAGAGGCCCAAGGCAACTGTCCCAGAGTAAACCCTCCAACGCTCAAGTCAGTTATAAACATATTTGTATGAATTTATACTGAAAGCAGAGGTTGATGCAACATGGGAAGTGTTCTCTTCGTAGAAAAAGTGGCTGTTTTAGCGGGATAGAGCTGTATTCAACACGAGTGAGCTCAAACTGGGCTTGGTCCGTTCTCATAGGTTGAAGCAAGAGGTGCTCCTTTTATAGACGTTTGGAATAAATCCTGCATGGCAAGGAGCGATGGTGACGCCTAACTGCCCTGTTAGCAGCTTTTGCTTGCATGGCTGCCACGCGGTGACAGATGGCTACACTGCTGACATTTCTCGTCTGCATGGTGGCTACGTGTTGCCATATGTGGCGTTGTGAGGCAGAGGTTGCTGAGCTAAGGTGATTCATGAGCAGTTCAGCTAGGAAACCGAGATGGGGGTAGCACATCTGAAGTTGGTCGAGGGCTCTGCCGGGATGTCCTAGACGAGCTGATCTGTGGGGTGCTGCCCTAGGCGCGCTTGCCGGGCTGACCTGAGGTAAGCTCTGACGATCTGGACACATCCTTTGGTCGCATTGAACTGAAGAGTGTTGTCATTGTCCCTCAAGGTTGAGCTAAATCTGAGCTAAACTGAGGTCCTTTATGATCGCAGTCGTGACCTGCACTAAACTGAACTGAACTGGGCTCACGCGGAGGTTTGCTTCCTAGGCAGAAGTAGGTTGGCGAGCTGAACTGGCAAAAGTCCGCTGAGGAAGTTCATCTTCTAGGCAGAGCTGTCCTGCTAGTTCGCAGGACGGAGTGGAACTGGACTGGCCGGCCTGAATTGAACTATGACCAATAGTGGAGTCCATCAACATTGACTGTTACGGAATGACGTAAAAATACTTGTCGTATCCAGCAGTTAGTTTATAGGTTCGTCAGTGTAAATACATAATTAGGTTCATTAAGCCAGTCTGTGTCTAATCTATCATGCAAGAGTGTTGCATTAGAACATTATTATTTGAATAATATTTTGAAACACTTATGAGTTAGACAAGTAATGACAAGAGAAAATGTATAAAAAAGTGGATTGTAACCAGCTCAGTGGCAGCTGTAGGAGTTTATCATCGATGCCATCGTTCCCGCAGCTGTAGGAGTTTATTACCACTTGAAGTCCTCAGGACATAGCTAAATTGGTTCCGGTTGGGGGTTCAATTCTTGCCAAATGCAAGAAAACCCCTTTCCCAGCAAATGTATAGTGTAGGAGCTCCTTGGCCTGTAGGCTTGCCTGCAGTGCTGGAGGCTCCTTATGCAGACCACTGTGTAAATGACCAAACTCCTGCTAGCGGGCCGTTGGGTACCTGATTTACATCCCTACACTACCTTTGAGACTGGGTGTGGCAGAACCCTTACTGGTTGGGGTTCAACCTTTTTTTTATTACCACTTTCAACCACGGATAAGAGTTCCAGAGTAAGTCAAAAAGCGAACTAGTTAGGCAGCCAGCAATTGGTTGAAAAGCTCAACCACCTCTACTTGGATAAAATTCCAACAGACGTTATCCTCATCACTGATTTTACTATCGCTCATCGAAGCTACTAAACATTATAATTGTTATTCGTTATAACTTACATATAATAATAAAGGTCAACATGTTAAGGGAGATACGTTTGCTTATGTGCTATGTTAATTAGATACTTAATAGTTACTGGTTGACTGTTCGGCAACACCTCCTCTTGCCAAATTATTAATTATTGTTCTTTACTTTGTGTTATTGAAGAAAGAAGCCAAGAAAGTAGCTATCCACATTAATGGAATACTTGCCTGAATCAATAGATAAAAGCCTCCACAATTTGGAAATACTAGTAATCTAGTACAATGAACCATTATTGTTTCTAAAGGCAAAGACCCCCCAACGGCACGGCACGGAGATTCGACAAATTATATAGCCGAATAATCCGTTACTCAAAAGTTTACATAGCGATGCCGCGCCGGTCATTTATTTGGCCGGGCTTTCTTTATTTTTAGTTATGTTTCTATAGTTATCGAACCATAAGACTTCAATCATATGGGTCGGCTGCAAACCTAAGCGGTCACTGCTAATGCTATTATTCTTCAGAATGAAATGTTTGCCCAAAAATTTTGGCAGCTTCGGCTGGAATTTCTCTCCAAGTAGTATTTGATTTTCATGCCTGAATATACACTAAGGCCTGAAAGGGCGGCCCTTGGTTTTCTCCACCCACACTCTCACTTGGAGATGATACTGATTCAATACTATAGATAAAGGAAATGCTCATATGCATCGCCACATATGTACTCCCCCCCCCCCCCCCCCAAACTCTCGCCACATATATCTCAACTCCAATGGCTTTTCCCAAAATGACGAAATACATATCAACGGTGCCCATAAATACAATATTAGTGTGAGGTTGGCGGCCGCCAGGTCATAGTCACCTTATAAGTAACGTAACGGGCAAAACAGATCAATCATTGAAAATGTGTAGAAACCTATAGCAATACCCAAAAGGAATTTCCATATTTGATATTAGTCATAAGACAACAGAAGAAAAAAAAAATGCAAAGATAGCAGTCCAAAAAAAAACAAACAAATTCGATCTAGGCACTTCTTGAATGACCAATCAATCAAGAAATCGAGCGCCTTGCCATCATCAAGGAACAAAGGATGGACCAAATATACATTAAAATTAAATATCATGTGGAGAGCGGAGGGCTCAGGGATGGACCACCACCACCTCTCTTCTGGCTATTTGACTATCCCTTTCAAGCACATGCACTTGAAGCTAAGGGTATCTTTTTTGCACCAGCAGCAAACTGGTCTGAATATTATCTCCTTGCCTATGCCACCCACTATCAGTTGATTTATGCCTCAAAAACTTTTTAAACCAGAAATCTTCACATCAACAAACCACCCCCAAAAAAAAAAGCTCAAACAGAAATCAGCACTAATCGATTATTACTAATATAACAAATGTTATACAAATAGAACCTTTAAAAAGGGGAAAATAAAAAACAGCAAGTAAAGTAAACGCCATACCAATTTCTTTAATCATCACCATCACTGTAGATTCGACATTTCATATTTATATGATTTCTCCCTCAAGTTATAATTGGTCAGAGAGTATAGATATGCGACACCACATTTCTGGACGGGCCCTACCCTGGATGATATGTTACCTTTTTTTTAATCTCAGAAATTAAACCACGCTAGTTTTTTCAATTATCTCAACCACATCTTGTAAGAATACATCACAATTTTATTTCAAATACAGCTTAAAAATAAAATAACTGACTCAATAAATTGACAAAACCTATACCTCCAGCCAAAACTGCATCATCCATCATCCATCATCGATTAACAGTTACTACGAAATGATAGTTGCCCTCGATTTCTTGGTGAAATATAATCTTACTAGTGTTGAGGAGATACTGTCACGAAACTGATACTTAACTTGATAGCCACACGTCAACAACTAAAATAGTTCCTGAAAAAATATGATATAATAGAATGAGCTTCACCTAGCCCCATGAATACCAAGAATTACAAACAAAGTTTGATTAATACCATTAACGTTGACACTCACAAGCACATATATCAACCAGTAGCAACTTCCCACTACAAATGTCAACTAATGATCATAAACATATACTAAACACCACCAAAAACACAAAGCACCACAAGCACCACATAAAAACTCTACTGTCCTTATCCCCTACCCGGGATAGAATATAACGTCTCATATCAATGACGCACTCAAAGTCTTTTCAAAACCTCGAAACATATGCTTACACCCAGGAGTCCATAAGACACATCAACATATGGCCCACTCAGGAGTACATACGACGTCTCAAAGAAATATGACCTCGCTCAGAAATACATATAATCATTTTTAATTTCACGACAATGGAGACAACATATAAGACACATAAAACATGTAATTACTCTGTTATCCTTCAGAACACTCAAATATTTCTCACTACATCCAATTGCATCATCATACTCATAGACACATATCATCACTGTAATGTCACAACCATTAACAAAAAAATCAAATATAATATTTTGTAACTAAAAGTACTCACCTCGATATATATAAGCTCTGGCTAACCGCTAGAGTCTTTGTTCTGCTAATGGATTACCTATATCGTAGAAACAATAATCAATTATAGTTTTTCTTCTTCTCATCAGAAACTAATGAAAACAAACAAATTACTAAAGTCCCTTGAAACAACTCTGATCCCGTATGTCTGTGTATGACATAAATATATGTTTTAAGGTTATCACTATTATTCTTTTACACACTGCCTTGCATTCGTTGTTTATGTGTATGTCATCACTTCAATTTAAAAGCTGAAAAGGTTTGTCCTTTATATAAAATAATCTCCCCCAATAGTAGGTTATTGCTGGTCCTCTACACAAATCTGATAACATCAAAACAAGGCTTTCACTTCCAATCTCCAATGCAGCTGCTCAACCCCACCATAATTTTATTTTCCTATTTGCGTTTGCCTCCTTCCGCTCAGCCAAGGCAGAAAACAAAAGCAACAAAGGATGTCCTTTCCTCCAAAAATCATCAAGAAGAAAGTGCATTAACCAATTGTAACCTTCTAAAATTATTGGCACCCTCATCGATACAGTTTTTCAGCAACAAACAAACAATATTAACACATCTCAACCCCGGCTCATGCTAACTATATTTATATATATTCTTATTATGTGCTAAACAAAGTTGACAACCCATTAACAGAAGAAAAAATATAACCAACCTTCAGTTTGACACAACCGACCCTTTGCCGCCGCCGAGTTTGCTGTTAGCAGAAGTTTTTCTTCCCCTTCTGTATAATCCCCAAAATTTATTAACAATCCCGCCGACCCTTTTTTTCCTTTCGCACGTTTCTTTTGACGCCCTTTTATCTGAAATTCCTAAACTAAGCTTTTCTAACTTTCAGGGTATCACAAGCAATAAATATTGAAGATAACATCCGCAAACGATAAAAACACAATGGAAATGTTTTTTTCTTTGGGTAATTCAAAGGAAATGTTAACAGAAACACTGAATTACATATTGGATGACAGCTACAAAGAGAATTGCTTTCGGTCATCAATCTGCTTTTTGTTTCATTATTTTCAGATCATCAAATGGAGTGAAGACAGAAGAGTAGAACAAGAAAAGTGTCCTGGCCCTAATCTTAATAACAAATCGCCGAAAGAGTGGATGAAAGAACAAAAATTTAAGCCAAGGAGATTAATTTTTTCTTTTTTTTTAAAAAAAAAAAAGTGAAAATGTAGAAGCAATAAAAACAAGAGAAAACAAAAGTTAAAATTGAAACAATCATATAGAAATTTACCAGCTGGTACAAGACGATCTTTACCAATTCTACGTTGATGGACCATAGAGGTCGTAAGGGGCCCAAAGAAAGTCCAATGGACAGGGCTGCCGGGAGTCCAGCCGTAACCACGGCTTCCCGCTGCCGCTCCAGTGGAGAAGACTCACCGGACCTGGATGCAGATTCCGACAGCTTCCTCTAACATTGTCACCCCCCAACCCGTGCTGGTTCCACCGATGCTCGATGGGGGCCACTTTTGATGCGAATACCAAAAGGAATGGTGGCAAAGAACCCAGCTCATAAATTCGATTCCTCTTCTGGATCTCCATCCACCTCTCGATTCGGGTCGTATAACCCGACATCCTCCACTTCACAAGATCAATCACCATCACCCCAGTATTAAAGTAGCAAGGATTCCGGCCTGAAAAGATGACGGAGAATCGCGGCTCCGTCCAAAATGCGGGAGTGAAGTATTTTGTAAAGTTGGCATGACAGTATTCCGGGGCTCCGATTGTCTTCGTTCCCAAACTCGTGTACCAAAGTTTGGAAATATCATCGACCACCACAAGATCGGAGTCCAAGTAGATTACCTTGCGCACGCACGGTTCTAGAAGGTCAGCTAAGTAGTTCCTGGCGTAGTTGAGCGGCTGCTCGAGCGCTTGCCTGACAGAAGTGGAGATCAATCCCCTCACCCTTTCGGGATCGAAGTAATAAACCTTGAATTTCAATTCAGGGAAAGTGGACCGGACTAGAGTTTTTAGCCCTGACTCAGAAACCAAAAAATGGAAAAATACATTCTCCGGGCAAGTGGAGTGTCGCAAAATAGAATGTACCACGGCGATGGAGCCACGGAGGTATTCGACGTCTAGAGTAATGGCGACGTGTACTAATGATGGATCACAGACGCCAGTCCTCCCGAATTTAGCGCCACATTCGACGGCATTGCTGAATACGGAAGCCCTTCGGAAAGAGAATCTGTTGAATGATGGAATTTGGGAGGGGGTAGATTTGATTGCCTCGGCAGGTGGGAAAGAGTGAAAGGAAGGAGAGAGCAGCACCATCACCATCACCATCCCAGCGGAGACAACCGAGGAGAATCGCAAAAGCCAGAGCATTATTACACCAAATAGAACCCTAATTTTCTTTTTCTTCCTCGATTTGAAATAAAAAGGTTCCAATAGACGCGAAGGAATATATGAAAAGAGGAACACAAGCGTTCCTCTCGGTACCCCCGCCAGAATTGAGGCCAGCGCAAATTAACTTGTTGCGATGCAGATTGACACCAGTTTCTTCCTTGCTCAAATTATCGCAATTTTTCTGTTTCTTTCAGCACCTCCTTTAATTCCACACTCCCTCTAAGACCGGGAAGATATGGGTACCGTGAGAATTAAATGAACGCCGACGGGAGGGAAAGTAGAGGGAGAGGAACCCATGAAGACTAAAAGGGGAAAGGAAGGCATGAAGGGGGAGGGCAAGCGTTACGCAAAGGAGCAGCGCCGTGCGTGGTGGTGGTTGGGGTCGGGGGTCTCTCCCCTTTCCTTGTAGTGCAATCTGGTATGGAGAAAGAAGAAGCATTTAAGTAAAAAGGACTCCAACTCACGCATCAACCCTTGGGATAATTACATCACCTCCTTCGACTTTTGCACTTGTTTACCCTGCCCTTCCTTCGCTTGGCTGTCTCATTATTTACTCCTGTAAAATTATAGATGTAGAGTGAAAATTGAGAAGCTGTGGAGGAACGAAGACACAACAACTATATTTATAATCATAAAGTGTCATTTTCTTTATTATAATAAGACGGATTTTACTAGAATGGTAAGCATAAATACGGCTTTTACTAGAATGGTAAATTTATTGAACTCCGCAAATTATTGAAATCGCAATCTTGTCTTTCTCACCCTTTTCTCCCAAAATCAGTGTTTTTTTCTTAAGAACACATCGAAATTTTATTCCATTTAGCTAGAGTATGCCACAAGTACAGATTCAATTACATTCGGAAGACACAAATACTTGAGAATCTTCTTTTACAGAAAGAACATTCTTTGCCAACAAATGAGCCACGCCATTGCATTCTCTATTCAACCATACGGCATGTCAACTATGTAGGTAGCTTAGCCTGGTTCTTGTCTCTTCAATGAGCACATCAAAGTTTGTCCTATCAGCCTCTGAAAAATTTACCTGGTTAATTACTTGAAGAGAATCACCCTCAAAGATGATCTTCTCAAGCCCCAACAAGTTTAGAGGAGCAATTGGGGAGGAAACCCCACTCCCTTTTTTCTACCCCTCAAAGGGACCACTATCTATTCTAAGGATATGTCAATACAATCAACGAATATATCATTCAAGTTGAAATGTTTTGGACAATAGGAGGCAAGAACTGGATACCTACACAAAACTTCATTATAAGACTACATGATAGTTTTTATAGATATTGTCATTATTTTCAATCCATCTTCTTCTATCTTGTCCAAGATATGTCCTTTGGAAGTCAACAAAGGCAACCTTTCCTTGTCTCGGCCCCTTCCGATGAAAGGAGATGAATTTTTCCTTTACTTTTCGCGGACCACTTTGCCACCCTCAGCTCGACGATGGTGAGGTAATGAGGTCCGACGCACACACTTAGAGTGGCGCGTTAGGATTTCTGATGGCTTTTTTGCCAAAGGCGAAGGTTTGATCTGAGGGTTCTTATTTTTGCCTCTGACGTACAATCATTTCATCCCTTAGCTTGAGGAGTATTCTGGATAGTAAAATATTTGTGTCTTTCTCGATAGGGGTAAGGTCGTCGAATAAAGGAAGGTCTTCGACGACGTTATCTTTGATAAGCTTAACCACAGTACAATCTCAATAAAGAATTTATATAGATGGCCCTGGGAATCAGATATCTTAAATTATGTGGAATCAGCGTAGTGACTGTCCTCTGATGTCTAAAATTGGTTATTAAACCTATATGAGATAGAAAAAAGGCAGTTCCTTTCCTGGTAGTGCAATAGATACTTTAGATGCGTGTCTGATATTCTTGGTTCGAAAGGGTGGGGAAACCCCCCTCCCCTCACCCCCACCCTCTTCCAATGTATTTGTTGAGAAGAGCTGGCTTTCAAGACTTCAAGCACAAGGCTACCACTGTGAGAAGCGGTATATATGCTGGTGTCGTTGACTGCATCAACAATGGTTTTCCGGCAACATTGTGTCACTGGGTTTTATCGTGGATGCGCAACCATCTTGTTAAGGACCACGTCAGCTGCTGCAATAGCATTTTCCAGCTTCGAGATGATCCATCGTCATCTGGTTAGTTTATTTGAACCTGGATTGCAGCCTCAGCCTTTATGAGGAATAAACCCTCCGTGAGAGTGACAGTGGACTTTGTCCATAGATTGCCGCATGCTAGATTTCTGGGACTTGTATATTGTCTGTAGATAATTTGTCCTCGTCATTGTGCATGCTATTATGGTCAAAGGATTGAGCCACGCTTTGCAGCTGCCACGGCTTTTATTCACGCCGATGATGTGCATCTTTTATGCTGAACCAATGGTGATGTTGGTTATCATGATGATAAGCCTTGTACTTAGCATATTCAAGTACAGTAATGTCTCTTTTAAAATTAAATTCATATGCCTCAAATGCTGCCCAGATTCTTTGCAATGGTTTCCTGTGCCTGTGTGATCATTGCTAGTCACGCTAGGTTGAAAAGCCAAATATATTTTGGGAGAGAGGTAGTATTACAATTGTGATTCAACCACTTATGCAATCGGTATAACTTGGTACCGCCATAATGATCTGGTCACTTCTCTGTCGTCCAATCACTGAAGGATTCTTGCATGAAGAGTTCTTACTGCCCGCTTGGTCTTGCTCGATTCCCCGGTTCTTGACCCGCTAGCTAATGGTAGGTATTACACATAACTTTTTTGCTTGGAACAACTTTACTCGTGCCATCATATCTCTATCTGATATCTTTTTCAAAGTTCATATATGGCCATGGGTGCAATATACATCAAGAGCTAGTATCGATGTTGTAGGCCTTCCATGAAATTTACTCTCCCATGTCTCCTGTTCCGGAACTCTGACACAGTAGAGGTCAATTGTCGTTATATTGAGAAATGCCTGCCTGACCTTCTCAGAGTTGTTTCATTACAAGTATATACAGAGAAAACAACAACAATACTCTAGCCTTTTGTGCATGATTGTGTACATCGGCAACAGTCAGGGAAATTTTGAACTCACTACCAATTGCTGATACGAGTTTGTAACATTTGGGAAAAGGCAAACGTTTGATGTCCTTGGAAAATATATATGAGCAACTTTCAGATCAATCCTGAAGCCAAATCGTCTTCTAAATGTGATAAACAATAGACAGTCTGAGTACAAATTCTGAATGAAGGGAGAGTTCAACAGACGGACTAATGAGATTGCAGTGTGTAAAAAGAAAGAAAAAAAACTCGTCTTGGTTGTGCATATTATTCTTTTATGTATAAAGAAGATTTCATGAGTAAAATTTGTCCATCCGGATGGCCTAAAAGAGGTTACGATCAAATAAAAACTAAGCAACAAGTTCAAATCTCTCAGATTTTTTTAGAGGCATTTAAATCTCTCAGTTTGGTGTTTACAATTCACATGGCCTAAACCATGGCCTTGTACTGATATGTTACAGACCTAAATATAAGACAGCGCGTTGTCTAAATAAATCGAAGGTACTAGTCTCCAAAGGACCAGGCACCATGTATTTTT
Source organism: Eustoma russellianum (assembly GCA_036186865.1). Lineage (NCBI taxonomy): Eukaryota > Viridiplantae > Streptophyta > Magnoliopsida > Gentianales > Gentianaceae > Eustoma > Eustoma russellianum. The sequence goes on from AP025056.1 coordinate 2,183,001, forward strand.
TGGATGAAGATTTCCTTCCCCAATTTTGGAGCAACACATTGAGAAGGAAGCTAAATGCACGAAAAGTGGCTCAGAAAACCACCGGTAAAAATAAAATCCTCAGAAACCGCTACCTCTTGGTAAAACGGCACGTGTAGCCTTCTACTAGTTTTATTTACTAAAGACATGAGGGATTATCTGTCATTACTATTATTTCGATACTATAAAATTTAAAACAGATCATCCCAAGAAAGGAGAAGGATAAGATGATCCATCAAATATCACTCTTATAATTGAATCGGGTTTACAATTCAGTGCCAAAAAGGATGGGACAGGTTCATAGAAAGTAAAAGCTTCTCCAAAAGATATTCCGGAAATTCGGTGCATTCATATCATGATCTGCTTGAGCAATTGGACCCTCCTGGACCACAACCAGCAATCAGAAGAAATTCAGATATTAAAATTTTCTTGTGTCCATTACTGAGTTTTATCTCACATGAATATTTATCTAAAAGCACAAACCATTAACCATATTGTTATATGGCTTTAACATGAAGGCTTTGCCTAGCTAAAAATTGTAAAAGTTTGCATCATTGGACGAAATAAACAAATCAAGGAACAGAGTAATATAGTATCTTCCTTTTTATGAACCCACCTTAGCCAGCTACAAAGTAATTTGGATAGTCTTATCAGGCTGCCTCAACAATCTGATTCCCGGATTCTGAGTCGGCCTGTAAAGGCAGAAAGGAATTATGGTAGATTTGGCAGAAAACGTGGTATTGTCGGTAAAGACATTAAAAAAAGATAATAAAAACTTGAGCTCCTTTATAATCTGGGCATGCAAACGCAACAGGGAGGGAAATTAATGGATAAGCTCCTTCTGCATTTCCTGAACCTAATGATGCCCCTCCCCACCCCGCTGCCCATCTCCATGTCATTGCAATCATAAACAGGACAAGTATTATTCTGCTCTCTATCATCAACAACTATTATTCTAATAGGTTACTAGTTCGAGGACTGCAAAACTTTTGCTAATGGTGTCCAGTAAATCAGGACTATGTTCGCATCTAAACTGCGCATCTCCATGTGATTACAATCATTAAAGTGCTTTCCAAGATCAAGTATTACTAGTTTCATATTCATTGATACAACACAACATCTACATAGATATATGTAATGATCCATCATTATTTCCGTTACTTATTGTTCATAATTAATTGTATTTTGTTAGATTGCTAGTTCGAGCAGCCTAAAACTCTTGCAAAGGATACCCCTGCAGACTTTGAGGATTATGTTGACGTCTAAAGAATGGTAATTATGTCAAATCACAACATTACTCGTTTTACTTAATCGTAATACCCTTAAGCCTATCCGAGGTTTTGATTAACTATCATTGCTAAGGTAATCAGTTTCGACCAAATCATTGGCTGGATCACTTTTGATATCATGCACCAGAGATGACTATCTTGAGTGAGAATCCAATGCTTGCTGACCATGCTTAAAGCTAATCATATCATGGCACGAATATAAGTTTAGCGTGTGATTCAAGAATAGCATTTCGTTACTCTCTTTTTCTTTGACACATTTTGGAAAATTGTCTTTTCCATAAGTGAGCATGTAATAACGAATTCTGGTTGGGTAAAATAAACAATCAGTAATCATATTACTTGATTGATGGTTGGGGAAAAAAGTAAAACATTATAGAAGTTAAGAGATACTTTAGCCCTAAAGCCCTTATAAATTGTAACAATATTTAATTTTGTTGATGAAATTAGGAGAAAAAAATAGTAATATAGCGCTCGCAACTTGAAAAGGAAATAGATTGTTTTTCATACGACATATTAATAAAATTTATTCTATCAAATATTAGTGCTTACCATAAGAATATCAGATACATGTGAAAACTATGCACTGACTACCACAAATTTATTTATTTATTTCTAACAACTCATTTTATTTGTCTCTATATTATTATAACCCATAAAAAAATTGCTTCGAAAGGAATAAGATTTTTTTATGTTGATGTACACGTAAGCATGAAAAAGCAATTAGCACCTCAACAATGTTGTATTTCAAGCAATGTGTGTCCCTTTTCCCGCTTTATAGGATCAAAGTAGTTGAGTGATTTTTTTTTAAAAATGCTTCAGTGATTATTGAAAGGGGGAAAAACACCAAATGCACCCACGTGGCGGGTGATAGTTGGCTGGCTGTTTTTCTTAGTGCATCGTATTCTAATGGCAATTGACTTGATTTAATCCCCAATTTTACAAAATACCAAACAAACAGTACACGCTCCAGTAGGCCCAGCAACTTCCAAGCCACCAGCTTCGTTTCCGGGCCACAAATTTGAATTTTTCGAACGTTGCTTCAAGAGCAGTGTGGTGGCAGTGCAAGTCAATTGACAAAAACGTCCTCTAGAGAAGACAATTGTTGAAGTTTCGATTGGGTTCAGTAAAACTTTAGCCTTACGTATTACTTTTATCTCTTTTTGTTTTGGATAATTATCCTTGCCGTTTGATGTCTGCAAGTAATAGCATATTACCTCTTTTTATGTTGGAAAACCCTCTTTCATTTCTTCATCTTTCGACTAAACAGTAAAATGATTTTATATTTCGAAAATAGGATGCGATGGTGTAGAAATCTAATATAATTACAAAAACAAAATAGTCAATTAACTTGTATTTTGTTTTATTTTTTCACTTAAGGTAAAGGGAAAAAAGGAGTTTCATTTTTGGCTACAGGGAATTGAACACGGGACCTTTTTGTTTTCTGGCAGAGGTGATGGCCACCAGGCCATCGCCTGATTTAGAGGAGTTTCATTTTTTTCTCTTACCTTCTGACGTCTTAAAAGAAAGCGACTCGCGAAGAATTTTTTTCTCTTTTTTCAATGTTTGTAAGAAATCAGAGACGATTACATTCACGATCACAAGATAGATTTCAAGCCAATAGATTCTAAGTTTTTTTTTCTAAGGTAAGATTACAAGTTTTGGTTAATAGTTGAGTTCAACCCATTGTTAGGGTTCTTATGGATTTAATTGTGCCATTGAGGTTGAATTAAGGTTATGGAGATTGAAATTTAATGGTAGCCTTTACTTTTGATTCATAGGTGATGAATTGTTGCCAAAAGATGATGTGCGTGTGACAACGCAAAAGATTCTATATTTATTTGTTCTAACAAAATCTTCAATAATCATGTTCGGTTGTAAAGAACGGTTAAGAGTTACAATTTCCAATTTAGACAACAAGAGCTTCTAAAAGTATTTCACCACGACGACTCCTGAATGATTATTTGTCAATATCTCTCATGTGAGGTCATATATTTAAGTGATCCCAAATTAGAAAGCAACTCCTAAAACTTCTACACATGTTTTAATCTATCTTAAACATTCTTAAAAACATCACAAATGACTCTAGAATAGAATGCAAAAGATTACAAGCTATATTGGCGAAAATAAGGGCATGAAAAACACCACATACGTGCTTCCTCCTCTCCATTCTGTTGTATATTCTCTTTATGCAATTTAGCTCTTTTAACCTCATCATATTTGTTTAGATTGGCGTTCTTATGGTTTTGAACGTGTGTGATGTCTAATGAGTGCTTAATGATATTTTGAACATGTTTTAGACGTTTTGTTTCATTCTTGGGATTTAGTAGAGGTTGTAAGATTAGTTTAAGTGTATCTTAGGTGATGGATATATATAAATCAGATTCGATTGCGGAAGGGATCGAGTGTTCCCCACATGGTCGGGATTGCTAGCGGCTCAAATAATGTCATTTTGGAAGCATTTTGAAGTGGCGAGCTCTCACTATGCAGGTGGCGATCAATCTGCCACACTTAAAAACGACATATATTGTTTTGTTTATGTCCAGAGTTATAAAACTCTGAATAAAGTGATTCAAAATGCATCTGAAACATCACTCCAAACTTTACAACTTTAACTATAAGAAAAATCATAATATGGCTCTAAAAAGGTCAAGGGGACTTAGTAAGATAACTTGATTATGAGTTATATATAATACGCCACCTGAACTTGTTTGTGATACATATAGAGATACAAAACTATGTTTAAGATTATCCAAAAGACATTTAAAACATCTTTTAATGATCTATAACCTTCATTTCAATGACAAGTCTCATAACTTTTGATATTAGCACTCAATTGTTGAGGGTATGCATTGTATGATAGAATTGTTCGTTCTTGTTTTACATGGCATAGTTAATTTTTATTTATTGTATCGTTATGATTGCGTGAATGTATGGACACGACACAAAACACGACTTGTGATAGTTGATATGCGACGTATGATAAGTAACGGTTGGCCGAACGACAAAATGTGTGATGAAAGATATCGTATATATATGAGTATAATATGTATATAGATGTATATATGTATGTGTGTTTCCTAACCTTTTTTTTTTTCTTATCTTGCGAAGTTTATGATACATCTTGGTATACGGCATTAGTTTATGAGCCTTTAGGATTAAGAAGTGGATAGTCATGAGAAAGCATTATAAGCAATGACTTTTATTTTACTGTGTCCTGGGAAGGAAGGTTACAGTTAAGAGTGTTCCCTAAGGAAGAAAAATTGAAAATCCAAAAGGAATCATAGTGTGAACGGGCATCACCGCCACATTTTCCTTTCTAAAAGAAGTTAGATGGAATGTACCCATCAACTTAATTACATCATTCGTATTTAGTTTTGAAAGCTGATGTTAATATAATAAAATAACTACTCTCCCTTCCGTCTAAATATATTTCACAGCTGGTCAAATAAATAGTTGTTGAAACATCAACTAAGATCCAAAACTTTTAAGGTTTTTATACACAATAGTTTCTCAAAAATAGTTTTTAGATAATTTAGACTATATTTTAATGAATAATGTATCAAATAAATTGACAATTTTAAAGTTTTTATGCATGATAGTTTCTCAAAAATAGTTTCACATAATGTTTCACCAAATTCCAACAAATAAAATATAGTTGGTTTTGCATAGTGTTTTATCAACTATTTGTTTAACCAATTATAACAATATTTTTGAAATAAATAGAGTATTATATATTTTTATCTTTAAGAATAACCTAAACACGCTGGTGTAGGTCAGCAAAAACAAGAATGCCAATAATTATCTAATCAGCAACTTTTAGGAATTAAACATCTTTTAATAAAACTACAAGTGTTTCTATATGATATGGCGCTTTTTCTTTCTACACATATGCATACACGCAAATATATATAATTTTTCTGCAGCGATATAGTTTAATAATTACACTTATAGTATTTTAAAAGCATCATATTTTATTGATGGCTCCAAGTTTTCTTGCGAATTGATGTCAACCAGGAAGTTTCAAGTATTATAATACGAGTGGAGTATGAGAAGAACACTAACATGTTTTGCGTTTTGCTATAGACTATAATCATTGAAACATATTTTTTAATTTATATATAGACTATAATCATTAATACATATGTGTTAATTTATATATAGATTGTATCAAAGGAATTTTGTACAACTTATATGTTGTTTGTCTCCAAAGAAGTATCAGAACTTTGAAGACTTGTACGTGAACCCAATACATATATGGCTCGAGTAACTGTGGTGCTTGTTGAAACTAGTAAAGTAAGTTAAATCTGTACAAATTTACACATTAAGTTGACAAGTAAAATTGGGTTGAATTAATAAACTAGCCTTAAGACTGACACTGGAACTACTACTTATGAACGTTTATAAAAAAAAATACTAACTATAAAAATCAGTTTACTTTTATAATTATATGACTGACAATTTATATTAATATGCCATAAAGAAATATATATATATATATATATATATATATATATATATATATATATATAAACACACACACATATATATACACACGTATTTGTATATACATAAAAATTAGTAAAATTTTGAAAGTAATCTAGTAGACCTCCTGGTATGTTCATTGAGCCTAAGAGATAATCACCTCCAAAGGAGATTCTGCATACATGTTGTTATGACGTGACAAATAACAAAATTTGGTTAAGAAAAAAACACATTAGAGGTGGAATGTATGAAAAATATATGAACCTTCATTTTTGTTTTGCCATGAACATACTCGGGTCAGATCAGATTAGGTTGGAAAGGAGGCAAAATATGAGGCCTCCAATCACGTCACGCCACGTGTAAAAAAGTTGTCTTTTTTTTAAAAAAAAATTTGAATGTGGTGGGACCACTGACAATGTTTTTTACACGTGGCGGGACGTGATTGGAGGCCTCATATTTTACCTCCTTTCCAACCTCCTCAGATCTCACCCCGAACATACTACACCTAAGATGAATGTTTTTAGTTTTTTTTTTATAAAAAAAAGCCGATATAATTTAACACGTGAGAAAGAAGTCATCTTAGGGGATGATTATATTCTATACCTAAGGGAAAGAAGTGTTCAATCGAGTGGCGAGAGGTTCGGCACTAGGCTTGGAGACGTGTGGCTCGGTTACTAATATTTCAAAAATGGTCACCTTGCAAAATTGAGAGAGCAGAAAATATTACATAATCCAAAGAGCCGTTTGCTTTTGGTTGTAGTGTCAAGCAGGTGGAAATCGAGAAGAGAGAGAAAACTGCAAAAGCAGAGCATGGCCACCACTTTTTCAAATTGCTTCACCTAACTGTTTCTTTACTTAGAAGTGCGCATCATCAACAAAACTGCTCTTTAGTACATTACTCCAATTGCTTTATCTCTTGCTTTTTCTATTTCATTTTCCTCTTTTCCGCTGTATAATTCCATTCTTGCTTCAAGCTTGCCTATTAAGCTGCATGTTAATGTTATGCTCCAACCTTGTCATCGGATACCCTATCCCTCTCTACTTTTGGTTCTCTACCAACCTTTTCATATTTATATGCAACGAATTTCGGTTTTGATGCTGTGGCTTCGGCGTTTTTAGTGTCTCTTCATCTGTCTCGCTCGGATTCCTGATTAAGTGGAATGGCTGCGGAGAGTGGCGCATTTGGGTTCTCTGTGGTCTCGGTGGTTGAGAATGTTCTTCAACAGCACGGCAATCGATCACGAGATCTTGATCTGGATGCCCGTCGAGCAGAGGAAGCTGGTAAACTCTCCCCCACCCCCCTTTGGATCATGATTTTTCATAATCTACAAATTGGACTAGAATTAGATTTTAGCGAGTGGCCTCTGTGTCAAGTTAATGTGTTCCTGTGATCCTCTTCGTGAGGTAAAGTTTAGAATTTATGTATCAACTTTGTATCCTTCTTTCTTTTACGTTCTTAATTTGTCGTGTCTCATAAAAGCATCAATTTTTTTTTTTTTTTTAAATCAGGGAGAGAAACAGAATTCAAGACGCAGGGATAGGAGAAATATTACTCCAACCGTTTTTCACATAAAAGCATCAACGGTTGAATCTTGAAGATGATGTGCAATTCCCTTGAATTTAGTTCAGATATTTACATAGATGTTTTATATCGTCTAAGAGGATGAACCCATCTTAAATTCGCCGAGAATATATATATATGTGTGTGTGTGTGTGTGTGTGTGTGTGTGTGTGTGTGTGTGTGTGTGTGTGTGTGTGTGTGTAGGTTCATGTTTCAACTTGTCAGAAGGTCCATCCGTGGATCCTTCGTCTTAGTTGTTAATTTCAGTGTCTGAGTGGACATAGTGCTTTTTCATGTATTCCGGAATATGGAAAATTGTTAGCCATACACGATCTTGTAAGCTCTTAATTTTAGAAAATTTTAAATGGCCTTTTTCACATTAGTATAATTTAATCTAGCAACAATACTATATCCGCTTTTACTAGAATTCATGTGTTCAAGCGTAAAATTTGATTATGTATGCTTTTTGCTGTTTTTAGCCATGAGAAGATATGAGGCTGCTGCATGGTTGAGGAAGGTAGTTGGAGTTGTAGGGGCAAAAGATTTGCCTGCAGAGCCTACTGAGGAGGAACTTAGGCTTGGCCTAAGAAGTGGCATAATTCTCTGCAATGTAATTAATAAGGTCCAAGCAGGAGCTGTCCAAAAGGTAAAATCAGAATATTTTTGACCCTATCATAAACATCTCGAGCTCAATTTGCATTTTCTCATAATTTTGTTGAGGTTTAACGTCTTCGCAATTCAGATTGTTGAGAGTCCATGCGACGCCTCACTTATACCCGATGGAGCAGCTTTGTCTGCATATCAGTACTTTGAGAATGTGAGGAACTTTCTAGTAGCTGTTCAAAATATGGGAATCCCTACTTTCGAGGCTTCAGATTTGGAACAAGTGGGTATACTTGTGATAGGACAGAAAATTTGTACAGTTATTTAAAAGTTCGTGTAGTTTGCAATACACGCGTTCCTCCTAATACAGAAAATATAGACCCTCGCTTGAACTGATCGTTTTCTCAATCAATGATAGGGAGGAAAGACTTCAAGAGTTGTTAACTGCATTTTGGCACTCAAGTCATTTAGTGAATGGAAACAGAATAGCTGCAGGGGTGTTTGGAAATTTGGTGGAAACGTGAGGTCAATGACATCTAACAAACAGTTCGTGCAAAAACATTCAGAGCCATTCACCAGTTCTCTCTCAAGAACGTCCTCACTGAATGAGAAATCCTCAAATGCTTTATTCACCGAAACAGTACTTAACAAAACGGTTGGTTGTCCGAGGGGCGTTGTATTTGTAAGTGCAGGAAATTCTTATCCAGGGAGGATACATTGCACTAATCTAGTTGGGGTATGACATGTGAGTATTTTTTTTCTTTAGCCACATGTCATACACTAATTGGGCCAGTCTAATGCAGCTTCCTTGGATAAGAATTTCCTGTTAGAGTTTCACCAACATTGAAACATCTTATTCACTTTGTTTTATTGTTTCTGTAGCACGGTTCTTCCTTGAATACACTTATCCGTGCTGTTCTGTTGGATAAGAAGCCTGACGAAGTCCCAAATGTGAGCTTATTGACATCATGCATTCTGCGATACTAAGATATATGTTTCTCGAAACATTCTTACTCAGACTTCAGTTTTCAGCTCTTAATGTCAAATATCTCTTCTTGCTGTAGCTTTTAGAGTCCGTGCTAAATAAGGTTGTGGAGGAGTTTGAACAGCGCGTTTCGGTCCAAATTCAACAGGTTGGGCTCTTTCTGTTTGATTTCCAGGATTCTTTGCTTAGCCAGTCCCTCAAGATTCTTTCTTTTCTTCTCTTATTCTAGTGCCCCTCGTCCATTCTTTTCAATCATTTTCAGTTGACTGCCTATGGAACTTTCTTACATATTGTGAATACTCACCTTTCAATTCCATTGCCTTTTTACATCATCCCTGACATTTGGAACCTGCGCTGAACTGATATTGCATCTTCATTGTTTTCGGAAACAGGGTAAAACAAATCCTCAATATTTTTCAATCAGGAATCAGAAGCTATTGGATCATGATACCAGTAGAGAAAAGGTAATTTGCTGATCAGCTTCTGTTGACCAAAAAATATCTTTTATCTTTTTTAGTTTATAATGATTTCTCGCATAATGGAACTCAGGTTGAAATGAAGAATGACCCTGTGAAGAAAGTTGATTCCGTTATAGTAAACCTAAAGCAGCAAATGATTGTCGATAAACAGAGGGCAGATATTACCGTAAGCATTTGAATGGATCCTAGCTACACATTGTTCTCAATGCATTGGAATTTTGAATTTACTTACGAGATACTGTTTCTATTGCAGGAACTTAAGCAAACTCTTTCAGCTACAAAATCAGGAATGCAGTTCATGCAGTCGAAATTTCATCAGGAAGTTTGCAATCTTGGTTAGAGTTTACAATTTCTCTTATTCTGCTTGTCCTTAGTAACTGTCGCAGTTGAAAATAATACGTGCTTTTGTTTGGGACACGAATAACGGCTTTCCCAGTTTGACCTTCTTCTTCCTTTCAGACTTGCACATTCGTGGCCTAGCTCATGCTGCTTCTGGATATCACAGAGTTCTTGAAGAAAATCGCAAATTGTATAATCAAGTTCAGGACCTTAAGGGTAAAATGAGCTATCGTATAGTGGATTCTATATCTTCTTCAAGTCTTGAAACCTTTTAAGCCTTTAACTTGTCACATTTCTCTACAAACAGGAAGCATCAGGGTTTACTGTCGGGTAAGACCCTTCTTGCCAGGACAAACAAATTACATGAGCTCAGTGGATTACATAGAAGAAGGAAGTATAACGATTAATACTTTTTCAAGAAATGCAAAAGCACAGAGGTCTTTTCACTTCAGCAAAGTATTTGGGCCTTCTTCAAGTCAAGGTTTGCATCTGCGTACATATTATCTTGAAGTGAATGGATTATGTATGACTTCCCGCTTCGTGACCATCTCACAAATTCATCATTCTGTTTATCTTTGTTTGCCTAGAGGAGGTTTTTGCCGATACACAACCACTGATTCGATCAGTTCTTGATGGTTACAATGTTTGTATATTTGCTTATGGACAAACAGGATCTGGAAAAACATACACGATGGTGAGCATGCAATCCTTTTCAGTTCTAGAACATTTTTTTTTTGTCCGAAGAAGTTTTAAACAATGATTTTCCTGTATTGCACTCAGAGTGGTCCCAAGGTTCTAACAGAGGAAAATCAAGGGGTAAACTACAGGGCATTAGATGACCTGTTCCTTCTTGCTGGTGAGAGGAAGGATATTTTCTCGTATGATATTTATGTTCAAATGATTGAGATATACAATGAGCAAGTTAGGGATCTCCTGGTTGCAGAGGGCTCTAACAGAAGATATCCTTTCCCACCACTCAATTTTCTTTTATTATTTCATCCTATTTGTCCTTTTACATGATGAATATATGACCCTAAATCTATACAACTGGTGCTAACCCAGCTTTCTCTTTTAGGCAAAGTATGAGTAGAAATTGTACTACCTGCTGAAATTTCATGGCAAATTATCTTTAGAGGTGTTCTTTTTGTCATGTCTGGACTGAGTTTTAAAGTTTCTCTTTAATGATGATTACATTAGAAATCCGGAATACTTCTCAGACAGGTCTTAGTGTCCCAAATGCCAGCCTGATTCAGGTTAAGTCGAGTTTTGATGTTATTGAACTGATGAATGTGGGACAAAGGAATCGCTCAGTTGGAGCTACAGCTCTAAATGACCGCAGCAGTCGCTCACACAGGTGTTGGAATTACTTCTCTGACATAACTTTTTAACATTTATTTGGATTATCGTAACTCCTTTCTCTATGTTTGCAGTTGTCTAACTGTACACGTTCAAGGTAGAGACTTGACTTCAGGAACAACTTTGCACGGCTGCATGCATTTGGTTGATTTAGCGGGAAGTGAAAGGGTTGACAAATCTGAAGTGACTGGAGATAGACTCAAAGAGGCACAACACATTAACAGATCTCTTTCTGCTTTGGGTGATGTGATCTCCTCACTTGCCCAAAAGAATGTACATGTCCCATACCGGAACAGCAAACTCACACAGTTACTCCAAGATTCACTTGGTAAGGCAGATAGCGGCACATTGTGATTGACTTTGCACCATCCCTTTTTCGTGTATATTTTTTATGGTTTTGAGGCACAACAACTTATCTAGGGGGACAAGCCAAGACACTGATGTTTGTCCATATAAGCCCGGAGCCTGATGCAGTAGGAGAGACGATCAGTACACTGAAATTTGCGGAGCGTGTATCTACAGTTGAACTTGGTGCTGCACGAGTGAACAAAGATCCTGCTGACGTTAAAGAGCTTAAAGAACAAGTAATATTTCTTTCCGTTTGGCAGTTCCTTGCTGAAGGACAAAGTAGCTATATATATTTGCCTTTGTTGAGGATTATATTTTTTTGCTAGATTGCCCACCTAAAAGCTGCACTAGCAAGAAAAGAAGAGGACTCAGAGTCAAAGAAATCAAAGGTTCTCGGTAGCCCGTTTCTCATGAGATCTTCACCCGTACATCCTAAATCCATTGAAAGAGACTTGTTGCCAGATATGCATAGCCAGAGGATACCAATGGGAGATGTAGGCAATATAGAGGTAACATCTTCAACGCTCAAGCACTGTGAATCTTCTTTCTCATTATGCGAGTTTTGACCATCCTAGAAAATAGAACTGGTGTTTAGTTTGTCAGATGTATGGTATTGTTCAGGATGTATCCTTACTGTCCAACGATCCCATAAATATTTGTTGAGCAGGGTTTCATCCATGGTTTACATTGGAATCCATTAGCTGAGATGTGATTATACTTTCTTGTAAATTTCAATGCCGAAAGCAATTTATTTTTAGCTAGTCACTGTTTTATTCACCTTTCTGTTGATCCCTCATGTATATAGGGTTGGATACTTTTGTAGGTATGCAGCAATGCAGCACCAAGGCAGACAAGGCAAATCTTTAACATAGATGAGCAACTAGGAAGTTCCCCTCTATGGCCACCAGTAATCGACTCATCTGAACACTTTGGGGAGGATGATAAAGAACTTAACTCAGGTGAATGGGTGGACAAGGTCATGGTTAACAAGCAAGATCATTCAAATGGAACCGGTAGCCCACTAGAACAATGGGGAAATGGAAGTGGTACGGATTTTTACCAGAAATATATATCAGATCCATACGGAATGTTTAGAACAACCAATCCATCGGATACTTCCCATGCTGATGATTTGGATGAGTTTGATGTTGAGACCACTGATTCATCCGAACCAGATTTGGTTTGGCAGTACAATCATTCAAAAACATGTAGTAACAACATTGCGATTGTGCCAAAGGTCCATAAACCTAATCCAACACAACCAATGGGGCCAGAATATAGGTAGGTAAATTTTGGCCAGTCAGCAAATTCAAGTTGCACAACATTCAGATGTTAATCATATTTTCTTGGACTTGTCCCTGCAGGAGCAAAATCTCTAAGAAGAGCCCTTCAACAGCAGGAAAATTAACCACTGGGGCTGGCCACCTACCACAACGGAGTGGGAGGACAGCCGTCTCAACCGAAGCAAAACGTAAAATTGGAAATAGGAAGTAAAGAAGAGTTTGAAGTTCTCTATCATGTTTTCTTCCACATCCATTAATAATTTTTCCACTAAGGGGTGCGAAAGGAGTATAGGGATAGGATATAGAAAGAAAGTGAGGCTTCATTTCATCAATTTTTTTTATTTTTTTTTTTCATTTTGTTGAGGGGTGAGGTGTGGTGTGGATACTGGGGAGTGTATTGCTCGGTGTGGGTTGTTCTGCCTTATGCTTTCATTTTTTGCAATTTTCTGTTGCTTGAAAATTCCTATACATCAAGGTATTAAAAGTCCCTATTTGGGATTACCTAGTCATGGTAAATGGTTTCCTGTAGCTTCTGTAAATATATGTGTAGCAAAAAAGTGGGGTTATGTACTGATTACTAATGACTAAATGCACTGTTTTGGATCATATCCAATGGAAGTCATACTTAGCATTAGTTCTGCATCCATAATGAAGAACACCGTAAGTGATACCTTTTCCATTACCAGTATATTCAATTTCAATTTATAATCGTCTCCCATCTGTAATGTGTTAAAGAGGTATGAAGAAACAAAGGTAGTGAATCAACATATTGAAGGAGGATATTGCCCCAGCCTAAACGGATATACTGGCATTGTTTTGCAATTTCTTAGTTATAGCCTCTAGCACTGCATATATTGGCATTGCTTTAAGCCACCTGAAAGATGTGGAAAGTCCATGGATCGACTATATTCAACGTAAACTGAGAAAACATGCGTCTAATCTTCTAGTTTCTTATACAAAAAACAACTGAGCAATGGAGGTAAAATGGAATGGTTCATATGAAACAAGATATGCAACTTGCAAAGTTTACAAAAGAATGAAAGAACCATACATTATAACACCACTTCCGTAATCATTTTTGCACAAATAAATCTTCAAGCAATTCCCAGTGCAACTACTTTGATGACAAAATATGAAGAATGGGAAATAACATGAAAAAAATAAACAAAAGAAATAGCACAGTTACGTATGCAAATACGTGACCTGGGTGCCGAAACTTTTTCTTGCAGACTGGTAAAGAATTGACGCCGTACATATCACTGACCTAAAAGAGAACCACATGAAAAGTTGCTTGCCGAAGAGAGTAGCCCTTCAAACAACAAGTAGCAAGATCCTAGCTTGCTCATTAGAAGATTGCACACCCGAATTTAGCAGTAGTACCACCTTTAAAGACCAGGCTTCTATGAGGTTGAATGACACAAATTTTTGTATTATACAATTGCAACTCCTGGAGTTGAATGCGTAGCAAGTGGAAGAGCTAGAGCTTTGGAGATCCGGATACGGTTCAGGTGAAACATTATAGGAGAATCCAGATACATCGGAGCATACCCATGACGCTGATGTTTCAGAAGCGGCAGAAAGAGAAATATTTGACAGACATATTGAATTAAAAGGATGTCCGTATACGCCCGTAAAATTTCCGGCTGTGGTGATATCTGCGCCAAATACATCTCCAATCGTAATCCCATCCATAACTCGAAAGGCAAAATGGATCATATTTATCATCTGGGTGTGAATCACACTGGCCAGTTGCCCTGATTTCCATCTGAACATTTTCCATAACCACGTCTGATACTTTAATGTCTTCAATATAACCACCTCTGCCTCTTGAAGATCTGATGTCGATGCCAAAATATGAGTCATGTAGTTTCATGTGCTTCAGAAATATATTAGAAATCCCACCTGACATCTCACTTCCAAAATCCATGCCGTAGCCAGTAGAGGACTGCAGGTGCACGCCTTGTATATGAACATTGGAGGTAGGCTTTCCATATTCATCCCAGCCACTTTTTATGGTCATTGCATCATAGCCCAGACCAAAGTTGCTGTTCTCGACGCAAACATGTTCTGAGTAGTCTGAAAGTCATTCCATGTGCACGTCAGATATCAGGCAAGGGTTAATAGTTCACATACTATGGATGAAAGAGAAATAATTCACATACTACTCCAAGAAAAATGGACATCAACCTTCACCTTCGTTGCAAACACTTAGCTTATGATGGGAAACAGACAATAGAAAGAAAAACAATATGACCAGTTAGCATCAACGTAAAGATCAAGAGAAAGATATGGACCAACATTTAAAACAAGTTTGATCAGATATCCAATTATCACAAATGACGGAAACTACGTGCCACAGGATCCATAAAAATATAGAAGTAAACAGTGAATCCAAACCTGGAACTACCCCGCTGGTGTATGGAGAATCTGGTGAAGAATAAACAGTTATGTTCTGGACCAACACATTGCTGCATTATCAAAGTTCCAAGTACAAGACATTAGTGCCACATTTGCTTTAGATTTAGATTTGGAATGCAGCAATACAAAACTTGCAAGGATTTAGTCTGCCGACTTGCAATATGCGGGATGAATGTGCTATGCAAGAGCATTCAAGAATGTCAAGTTGGAAACAACAATATCAGAAGATTCAACAAGTTCTACAAGATGTGGCTGATTGTAGTTTAACTGATGAGCATTAAAGAGCTCCAACCAAAGTGAACCCCGGCCATCAATTGTTCCATTATTGCCTGTGAATAATAAGACATACTGAACTTTCATAAGACCACATTATCAATCAGCAACACGCATCAAGCAAATTTGATCCATCAATGAAAGTTCATGCCTGTTATGATTATATCAGTCACATTATTGCCAGTGATTAAGTTGGGATATCTTCCTCCAGATACTTTGACATCCCAACCATATGAAGGTAACGCTTCAACCACATCCCAGTGTCTATAGTCCGAGAAAACATAATTGTCCAAAAAAAATTATCTGTCGAAACGGCAGGAAATTTTTTAAAAATGTGATGCTTTTGAAGGGCACAAACGAATTATGAAGGAAGAAAACAGGGAGCAGAAAATAAAGGCGCCAGGAAGAGAAAGAAAATAGAGTCATACTGATAAAATATAAGAGGACAGTGTAAGGGTGAGGTAGCAAAAATAGCTGCACCTACAGTGAATAAGTACTTGCTAAAATAGAATATTATTCAATTTATCTCGTTTTGGGGTGGGAAGGAGGGGGCAGGGCAACAATGTAGACTAATTTCAGAAATCCATCAGGATGCCAAACATGTCACTTTCCTAGTGTCCGCAAGACATTCAAAAATGAGGGATTATTGGCAGTGGATGTAGACATAACAATAACAAAAACAACACTCAAGTCTTTTTCCTACTATGTGAGATCGGCTATATTGATCAATTATTTCTCTTGCGCTATATTTCTTTTTTGTTTTGGATATAGACATAACCAAAAAAGATTCTAAAAGGGCCAAGGCATTTGAATCGATAAAGAAGAGGGGGGGGGGGGTCATAAGAGGAGAAACTACACTGCTATGGGCTTAAGAACAAGCATGAGAGCTGTTCTGATGACTTATACATGAATGCTCTCAGCATTCAGCAATGTAGGAGAAGCCTCTACCTGAGTAAGAATTTTCGAGGCAAACTAAGTTTCAAGTTTCCATGTGCAAGTGCATAGCCAAGAAAGCATATTGCTTAGACATATTCTAATTGCGTAACACTTGAAGAGAAAAGTCAAACGGAGCAACAAAGGAAGCTAGCCAGCTGGAGAATTCCTTTCCTGTTACAAAGTTATTAACACCCTAACCTCTGGAAAGTATACTTGGTGAAAAGTTATATAACTTGGACTTATTTTTTTATGAAAGAAGAGTGATTCTATTCATCAAGGAGAGAGAAGGAGATGAAACCTGTGATCCAAGAACAGTGGCACCCTTTTCAAGGAAGACACTGAGGTGGCTAGTAAGATTAATACTTGATATTAGCCATCCACCAGAAAAGACATATAGCTGGTCACCGCCCTTGTCTGCAAAAGACTTCAAATAGAAAATGGCATTTTGGAAAGCCAAAGTATTTAATGTTTTTCCATCCCCAACTGATCCGAATTCCAACACTGAGACACTGCCAGGTCGAGGTTTCAGGGAATTAAAGGATTGGCACCCTCCAATAATTTTAGCCCTACTGGTTTCAGTTCCATAACAAAAAGCCAGGGCTAGTAGCAAAAATACTACCTGAAACAGAAGATAACACAAGAGCCAATTTAAGGGAACTGAGTGACTAGTGTACGCTTCAAATAGATTAACTGTAAGTCAAATCTTTGACACAACTGAATCAAAAAAAGAGAAATCAAAAAGCACATTGTTCTAGATGTTCGATTCATCACTTTTATCCAGTATGTAGTTGGCACTAACACCACACAAAAATCAGTTATAAAAAATGAGATAATGATTTAGCTATTGCTCAACAATCAAATAGAAAAATACCATGCTGATTCTGAATAAATTTGGATCATGTGGCTGTTACTGAGCAACTAAGCGTGCAAAATGCTAATTCTGAACGACTTCCAACTAGATAACCATATTAAAAGACAATGCTTTTCTTAGACACAATGCTTAGATATCCGGAATATACTGAGCATCGCTGCCTCTAAAATATGAACTACCGTAAGCGTTTGGGAAGTAATTGCATATCATCATTTCATCCAGCAAACACGTGAAATAAGAATCATCTGGGCAGTAGTTCGAGCAATCCCCACAGTAGAACAAATGAAAGACATGGAAATAAACTCGTCCCAACAAATTGATACTTCTTGCCCGTGTAAAAGAAGATCAGAAAACTCGATCAATCTGTAAGAAAGAAAAAAGGCAGAAAGACACAATATTTGGCCGGACAGAAATACGGAATCCTAATACACAAAAAAACGTCCGATGCAGCTGTTATCACAACAGAACATTGTATAAAAAGAGAATAAAAATATAAACACATGATGTACTTAGTAGCCTCTTCAAGATACTCTTCCCTCTCGTTCTTGACCAGCCCTGTGGCTAGCTTTGACTGTAAACATAGAAATAGAGTGAGAAAAGCAGAAAAGAAGGGAGGAGAAGGACCCTGTTTTTGTAGCCCCTGGTGGAATGTATATGTATCAATGTAAGCGTGAGGGTACAGAGGATGATGTTTAATTAAAGACCGTAATTACATTAGTAATTAAAGAAAACGTTTCATAACTACTAAGAGGAAGCGAAACTAGTCAAGGTAAAAAGAAACAAAAACCGACAGTGACTTCAGACTTTTCAAATAAATGAATACTGAACTTTTCAAATATTATAACCCTGATATTTCATTTAGTTTAATTTGCATCAATTTTGACTTGTTCAGTGGAATGGGATGATGGATATATTGTAGTTGGAACCTTTTTTTTTAATTTTTTTTATCCCTTTCCTTTTTATTTGGAACCTGAATTAAAGGCCTAGTCATTAGCCAAGACTCAACCACCAAATGCAACTACACTCTTGGGCCCTTGTCTTGATTTTCCAGAACATGTGTGTTTGTGAGACACTAACCATTCTGTAGGGGCCAGCTAGGTACTATCATATTCTAGGAAAATTTCAAACAATGTATTTTTATGTACTTCTCAACTAAATAAAAATGGTGTACTACAACAAAGTGTGGCAAGAAAAATCCACAATAAAAATGATGCAGGGTGATTGGCTTCAATCTTTTTGTGAGTTGTCTTGCTACATGGATACGATAGAGGCATCAAATGAAATAATCATAATATGGTGGATGCATAATCCATAATTTAACACTGCCTATCAAAAGATGTTTAGACCAGTTTGGACATTCAGACCATCAATTGTATGGTTCAAACATTGTCGTCCAATGATATTAATAGATTGTACGCGTTTGTATCGCAAGTATTGCAAAAAGATTATTGATTGATATTGCGGTTGATACTGATGATCATATATTTTGAATCGTTGAATAATATACTTAAGGAGGTTATATATTTATGAGTTAGTGTTTGTGTTCAAGCAGATTTCAAAAATGACGAAGATGTGTGAATTCATCGTTTTATATTCGTAATACAAATAAAATTGAATTTTTGAAATCATTTTTACTGTGTGGAGTTTGTAATAAATTTTCAAGATGGTTTCTTCACTACAATATTATTGTAATTAAATATAGGCTAAACACAAGATGGACATTTTTAACCAAATGTTCTAAGTCTCTTATAAATGCGTCCACTATGTGGGATGCTTTTGTGATTGTCGGCCCAGCCTCACGAAACGTTTTTTTGCCAGTTGCGTCTCAGCCAAACGATTTCAAAAACCATCTGATGCCATTGTTGTTTTGCTACACCGCCTACGAGATTAGTCCTTTTTCTCTTTGATGAGGGAGTGGGTTCTCCCCCTACCTGTACCAGAGGCCCCTTAGTCAGGTGAGATGTAAATCGAGGGATGTGCTCCACCGGCAGCCCTGCAAAGGGAGAGGACACTCGAGACTCAGCCAGCCCAGAGACAACCCTTGTAATATTTCAACAAGGATTGTCTCCACACGGACTCGAAATCGGGACGCACTGGACTATGCCTCTGGGGCAATTAGTCCTTTTTCTCAAATGCATTCCAGCCTGCTTGACATATGATGTCCTTTCCAATTACTTAATGAGTGTGTGTTTTTTTTTTCCTTCTGAAAGACGCCCCATATCACCTAAGATATTTTTTTTGGTGCTAAAAAGGTCCTTTATAAAAGAGGAATTTTTCCAACACGTACGGAAATTGTAAGTTTTCTTATTAAACTGCAATAGTTTTACCTTTTCATCCTAAAGTTAGCTACCAAAATTGTGAGTCTTTTTTGTTTGTTTGTTGGGAAAATTCGTCAATATAGTTTCCAACTACTTTTTTTTGTTTGTATTTTAGTGGTACTACTTAGACTAATGCGCTTTACTTCATCCGTCAAAAAATATTATTTTCTTTTATAAAAATATTTCCACCATTTAAAACGAGGGTGTATTAATATCTAGGTTCTTATAATACCCTTAAAACTTACACTTGAAAATAATATATGGAAGAGAAAAAATATTTTCACAATAGAGGTAGAATAAAAAATATTACAATCAGGTATTGTAACAGCATTCTACTAAATGATGTTCTCCAAAGAAAGAAAAAAACCCACAAAAAACGAATGACGGACAAACGTATATAGGTTATGGTCCTGCCCGACGAAAAATCTGCAGTAAACTTATCAACGAAGAATATTGGGCCGAAGCCTACTGTGAAGATTGACAGATTCGTTGAAAATGAGTTGAACTATGACATGTGCAGAGGTGATGCGCGTGGGATTCGTTAGCACCAATCCAATCGCTGCGTGGAACGATTCCGTACCTTCTTCTCACTGTTACTAGCCCGGCGGCTATCGCCGGAAAGGTGCTAGCCTGCTAGAGAAGTAACCGGCTCGTTTGTTATTCACGGCCTTTTTCCTTTTCCGAACAGAAGCTTCGATACAAAACAGTTAATGGCGATGCTGGTGGCTGCTCGTCGAGTATCTGGTGGATCAACGACGACGACGTTCTGGAGATGGTTCTCTACTTCTTTCAGAGAAGAGAGGGACACATTCGGACCCATTCTTGTTCCCTCTAACAAGTATGTATTCTCTTTCTGCGTTTTTTTCCTTCTAATTTTCCTTTTGTCGGAGAATCCCATCTTCTTTTTGTTTACAATCAGCTTATTTCTCGCTTTATTTTAATTTTTTTTATAACTATTTTTATCCTTGCTAAATTATCATCTTAACGACAAGTCCTGATCTGTGCAACATTTTGAATTCTTGATAACTTTTGCTGTTTGAGACGTAACTTTTAATGGCCGGAGCCATTTGATCGCTACAGCTTCAAACGTACTTGTCATTTTTCGATGTAAACGAAAACACGTAAAAGCAACGGTCATAATAATTTGTTTCGCTGTATATTCAGCTGAAATTGTGGAATTCAAATGACATTAATCACATCATCTGTAGACTGGCTTTCATCTTGAACGAGCTTCATACATCCCCGCTCCAGCTCGTCTTCTTGTTCATCTTTTACTTCTCATACGCGCTTGCTTGCAGTTAAGCAAGTTCAGTCTTCGTTTTCTTGTGATAAAAAAATAAAATAAAACAGTAAAATAAATAAAAAAGAACTCGTTTTCGTGCAGACTAATTCAATTATGCAAGATGCATCAATATTGAAACGTGTTTAGAGAAAAGTGATGGTTTTTTCACCTCTGCCTGTTCTATGGAGAAAGAGATAATAGGATCCCCATGCTTGGCAGCAGCATCTGCATAACAGCCTGAACACTCTCCATTCTCCACTCAATTGGAAACATATGATCTTGATGGCTCACCTATCTCATTATTTAAAAGCGAGTTTGCACATTTTCTACACTTTTTGTTCGTTTCTTATGCCTTCCCTTTTCTTAGCTGTTGTAGAAGGTACTGATATCTTTAGAGCGTCAATCATTGGTCAAGGTAAACTTTCATTGTTAGCAAATTGATTCTTGCTCTCATTCTGGGTTCCCGCCCAAAAGCTGAATTTTGGTTCAGGGACTTGACTGCTTGTTAATGTCCTCTACAATTGAGAATTGTTGCTGAAACTCAGTAATACTTGATTGCAATAGGTACAAGAATTTGATCTTTATGATGCTTGGTGTACTCAATACACATGTAATATGTTTTTGCTTTAAAGCACACCTGGCAGAATTCTACTAAGTTATCATACATTCAAATTTGGCAACTGCAAAGGTTTATCTTTCTTTTTCACTCGCATTTTCCACTTGATTTATATTTTCTTTTGTGTGCTTAACTGCAATGAGATTTTTCAAGTATTGAATGTAATCTAGTTTTGAAATTTTTGTTCCCCCAATCTAAGTTTTGTGAATATTTCCGCTGTTTAACTCCTTTCAGGTTATGGGGAGCTCAAACTCAAAGATCACTTCAGAACTTCGATATTGGGGGTGAGCGTGAGCGGATGCCTGAACCAGTTATTCGTTCATTTGGCATTCTTAAAAAGTGTGCTGCCAAGGTTACTCAGCTGTTTACGTTGTTTTCCATGTGTTATCATTTACTGAGGTCAAAGTTCTTAATTGTCTAAGTATCCAGTGCAGTTCAATTGATATTTCCAAAAAATTCGTATTTTAACAACTAATGGGAATGCGTTTAAAATCTTATGTTTTAATGTTCGCTTCAGTAGTAACATATTTGATATAATAGGAAGTATGATGGAACATAACCTATGTTGCAGGTAAATATGGAGTATGGCCTTGATCCTACCATAGGAAAAGCGATAATGCAAGCTGCCCACGAAGTTGCTGAGGGAAAGTTAAATGATCATTTTCCTCTGGTAGTATGGCAAACTGGCAGTGGCACGCAAAGTAATATGAATGCAAATGAGGTGCTAATTTTATCATCGTATCATATTTTAATGTTTCCTGTTTGTTGATAGAGAAAATTAAGTAACATCAATGCAAGCATTGGTTTGCACCTCATATACATTCATGTTAGGCTCAAATGAGGTACAGAAAAACAGGATGTATCTCTTTTAATGATTTTCCATTTGAACAAATACTATTATGTAACATTGTTTATCCTAATGAGAAAACTGTAGTCTTATTGATTCTTATGGGATGGGCTATTTGAATCTTTTATCCCTGAAATGCTCTTTAACTCGATATCCTCTCCCGATTCCTAGAGGGTCCACGTCCCTTCTAATGGTCTTTTTTGTCTTTCTCTGAATCTTTAATCATGACAGGTCTATCCAAAAGGGCACTTCTGCAGATGCCCTTGCTATTTCAGATAGCATTCTCATATTTTCTTATCAGTAGACATCACCTCAATGTTGTTCCTAAAATGTTCATCTTTTTAATCCTATGCCGTTCTTGTTAGTCAGAGTATATATGTTAGCATTATCATATTTGCTACTTTGAAGTTTTCGCTTGTTGTCATTATTTATTGACATACGATTTAGATCTATAGATATTCATTGGTCTTATGACATCCTGTAAAAGGTACCTTTAAGCTTTAAAGGAATCTTTAATTGCATAAAAGACATGCTTATGATTAATATAGGTATCAACTTCTCTTCAATATTATTCATAGGTGTCTAGAACATCAACTAATAGGAACTTTTTGGCCTGTGATCCTGGCACACGATTCATTTTGCCAGTGCTGAAGTTTTTTGTTTTTGTCCTACCTAATGTTAAACTTTTGTCTATGCCAAATAGTCAAATTTAGCAATGGCTCCTTCTTGATGTCTGCAAACAACATATATGCTTTCTTTAATATAGTTAGTGAGTTCATCAACCAGGGCAAAAAGGCGAGGGCACGGGGTTGATTTTTTCTTACTTGAGGCTTTGATGGAAATCCTTTGATTAATCGTCTTGGGGTCTATATGCATAATGCATGTGCCTGTGTCTCATGCTGCATCGGCATTTTTTTAGTTTTCTTTTTAGAATCACGTTATCATCATTGTAAACCTTATTAGCTGTCCTACGATTCATAAAATACAAAATTGTTTTTCCTCCATTTCTTTACCCAAAGCAACATAATTTATTCACTAGAAAATATCTTATGTGTCCAAGAAGTCCACATACTAGCAATTGCCAACCAACCAGATGACCTTTGATTTAAAGCATTTCTTACCAAACAAAAGTCATATAGATTAATCAATCACATTAAAATCGTTCATTATTTTTGATTATAGTAAAGTCAAGTAATTTCTTAGTAAATGAGGCAAACAGTGCACAGCTTGAGTGAGCCGAGTGTGATGCATCCCTACGGATTGTTGCATTACATCCAAGGTATCCTTGTGAGGATTGCATAACAAGGATGTCATGTTTACTTGCTTAAAACTTGTTATGAACTAGATCATCTCGATGCTTATACTGTGCTTACTTTGCAGGTTATTGCAAATAGAGCAGCTAAAATCTTAGCCCACAAACGTGGGGAGAAGTTTGTGCACCCAAATGACCATGTCAATCGATCTCAATCTTCTAATGATACATTTCCAACAGTGAGCCACTTTCTGCAAAATCTTTACATGGTTTGGTTGTGATAATTTTATCCCTTAATTATTGCTTTCGAACTTTTGGTTGGTTCATGAACAGGTGATGCATATTGCAGCTGGAATGGAAATCAATTCACGATTAATACCAAATCTGAAACAGTTGCATGCTACACTCCATTCAAAGGTTGCTTCACTACTCTTTCATGCATGAGTGATCTTCTGTTGCAGCTAGAAGAGTCTTTATATGCTTGCCGCATTATAAAAATTTTTTTCAATAGAGAATTTATCTGCCTAATGACTTCCAATTGTAAATTTCCCCTGTCATCTACATGTTGTAAAAGTTGGCTGCATCTGACACAGATACCTCTAGATTTAAAGGGTCTTTCTGTTTTTTGTACAATGGAGAAAAAAGTTAATCAAATGTCTTTTCTTTTCCACTACTTCTCTCTAACCTGCACTACAAGGGACAAAACAAGGTACCCTTGATTTGAGGTATTTGATTCTTAAATGGTAAACTTTCTTGCAATACATAGATTATGGAAATCTTATTAGCATATCAGTGCCGAAGTTTGGCTTCCGTTGATTCTTGATCAACTCTAGAGAATTGTGAATATATTATTCATCAAGTTAAGAGTAAAATGTACAACTATTGCCCCTTATATAGGCAGTTTATAAGGCCATCAAGTGGCTATAAGCTTCTAACGTCTAAACAGCCCACGACTCTAGCGACTACCTTATTCCAACGGCTATAATCTGTATGATCCTGCTAGCCGCTGATTTAATGGCTTACTGTGTGTATATGCTGTAGATATTTATGTGTATATACAATATAAGTATGTATGTGTATTTATGTGTGTATTAAAGGTGTGCTTTACTGTGTTTTATATATTTTATGTACGTATTTCTACACTCTTCCTCAAAATTGGTTGTATAGATTCATACAACCAAGTTTAGACAATATAATATGTAATATCTTGATGGAGACATGCTTTGTTATGCTACTTGTTCTTTAGAAGAAATGTGCTCCAGACTGATTATCTTGTCCTCAATATTTTTCTAATGAAATGTGTACCAATTTCAACATGCTTTAAATTGTCATATTGCACAGGTTTCTGTACCATGCTTATAACTGATGTGTTGTCACATAGTACCTTTATTAGTAGTAAACACCTCCATCCAAGGTCTTCAAGAACCTTTCTTAGCCATAGTTGCTCACAGACACCAAGTGTAAGGCCTTTCAATTCAGCTTCTGCACTGCTCTTAGAAACAACAAATTGCTTCTGAAATATGTTCCATTTCCTGTAGTTAATCTCGTGTGAGCTCTTGATCCTGCCCAATCAGCATCTTGAAAGGTCAAAACAGTTATGTATGTGGTTCTTCTGTAGAATAACCCCTGCCCTGATACATTCTTCAATTACCTAAGTATTTTCAAAGCAGCTTGTAGGTGTTCATCAGTAGGATCATGCATAAATTTGGCTAACAAAACTCAATGCATAACATATATCAGGTCTAGTGTGTGACAAATATATTGGTTTACCAACTAGCTTTTGATATCTTAGTCCATCAGTAGGTGTAGTATTAACTCTTTAGGTTTATGTCCAGGTTCAGCTGGAGTATTTGCTGGCTTACAACCACGCATTTTAGTCTCAATAAGTAAATAATATATAGACATTGTTTGTTTATAGCTACCTCCATGCTGAAGAAGTGTCTTAGTTACCTAAATATTTCATTTCAAACTTTATAGACAACTGGCCTTTAATTGACTGAATACCCCTAGTATCATCTCTTATTACAAATTTATCATTACATATACTATTAAAACGATAAGTTTTCCTTATACTGACACCCTAGTAAATAATGTATGATCACTATGGCTTTGAATAAAATTTTGTTCCTTTACTGCTTTTGTGAACTTTTTAAACAATGCCAATGTGATTGTTTTAAACCATATAGACTTCTGTAATCTACAGTTTTTATCACAATTTTCATGATTCTCAAAACCTGGTGGTGTGCACATGTATACTTCCTCTTGTATATCTTCATTTAAGAAAGTATTTTTAACATCTACTTGGCATAATTCTCAGTCTAAGTTAACTGCTAATGAAAAAAATGATTATCATAGTATTTAGTTTTACCAAAGGTGCAAATGTCTCAAAATAATCAATTTCATATGTTTGTGCAAATCATCCTATTACTAACCTGGCTTAATGTCTATGAGCCATTTGTATTATACTTGATAGTTTACACTCAGTTACCCTTACTAGTTTAACACTTTTAACTCTAGGTACAACTTTTCCAGTTTGATTACTCACTAAGGTTTTCAATTCTTCATATACTGCATCCTTCCATTATGGAATACTCATGGTTTTTTGTATACTTGCAGGTATTTTATTAGAATCCAGTGCACAGGTAAAAGCCTTAGTTGAGAGTTTAACTTGTCATATGACGAAAGTTATAAAGAAGGTATTTAGTGCACTCCTTAGTTCCTTTCCTTATTGCAATATGCCTATTATCTATCACAGATTCAGGTTCATAGGTTGTGTTCTTCCAACTGGTTTTCTAATGGAATAGTTGCTTGAATTTTCCTTCTAGTATGTACTCTAGTAATAGGAGCCCTACCCCCTAAAGGTGTATCTTTGTGATCAAGGTCTCCTTCTACAGGCATCATATTATCAATATTATCTGTATCATAATCTTCTATGTTCAAATAATTGTTTCTTACAACATCTACTATGCTCCAGAAATCATTTTGTTCGTGCTCTGAGATTTCTGCAACACATAAATTATCATAAAAAACATGTTTTTCATCAAAGATAACATCGACAGTAACATACATCTTTCTTTTATTAGGACAATAACACTTGTAACCTTTCAGTGATCCTGAATATCTCACAAAGTTGCACTTAACAGATCTAGGATGCAATTTACCTCTTAGACAAGGTTTTATATGTACATAGGCAGTGTATCCAAATAGTGTGAAAGGCATATGGTCCTAGAAGACATTTTGTTAACCAAATATGTGGATGTTAAGAAAACCTCTCCCCTGTAGAACTTAGGCACTTTCATAGTAAACATCAAGTTTCTGATTACTTCAAATAAATATCTGTTTTTTTCTCAGCTATTCGATTTTGTTGAGCTGTATAATCACAATAGGTTTGATGGTAGATATCATTTTCATACATAAACTATGTATATTTTTTTTAATTGGTTCATCCATATATTATGCTTTATTATCATATCTTTAAGGTCTTAGCGATACATCCAAATTGATTCTTAATCAGACTGAAGTAATTTTTAAAGAAATTATCTACTTCTGATTTATTTTTGAGTAGATATACCCAAGTAATTCTTGTATGATCATCTACAAAGGTCATTAACCATCCTGTTTCATTGATGTTTGTTGACCTTAAAGATACACATATGTCAGAATGGACAAGATTAAATGGCTTTATAGATCTATAAATCTTTGTAAGATAACTATGTTTCATGCTCTGCATTAAGTGACAAGCTTCACATAGAATATTCTTTGGATTTATATTTGCAAATAAATCTGACATTAAACGTTTCATACAAGAAATTTGGATGTCCTAGTCTTCTGTGCCACAAAAGAATATCCTCAAAATGGGTATTATATCGTGAATCCTTTGTAACTTCACTAGATCTATCTTTATTTGACTATGTTCTCCAGTCTTTTCATTCTAGCATGCAATCACTGGTTTTTCTGCTTCGAGTAGGAATAGATCATTTATGTTTTTATCACTGCTGATCATCCCCTTCATGCTTTTCTCCTGAAAGCAATATTTAGAAGATGAAAAGCATGCTATACAGTTGCTTTCCCTTATAAGTTTCACTATGGACAGTAAATTAGAACTCAGTTTTGCAACATATTATACATATATAAGGTCAATATATCACTCATTCTAACATTCCCTATTCCAGCGGCTTGGAATAAGTCATTTGCAATATGAATTGATTTAAGAGTAAGAAGGAAAGATTGGTAAGAGAAAAGAAGTTACCATTATTTATCATGTGATTTGAAGCTCCTAAGTCCATAATCCAAAATTACCTTTATGTTATTGTCCAAAAGCTTGTACCGGTGGAATTTGACCCACGAGCTGTGTTTTTTTAATAGTTGGATTAGTGAAGCAAATTGATCCTTTGTTGGATCGTTGGTTGGACAAGACTTTGAGCTAGGTAAGCATTACCATTCCCAGCATAAGTAGACCTTTAGGGAGGCTTCTAGGAATCAGTATTAGGTCTTGGTGGCCTTCCTTCTTTTGCTGGTCATCTTCTGGCCGCTAAAGCTGAGACATCAAAAGTCTTTTCAGTAAATAAAGCAGCAGTTTCAATATTCAAATTTGGTGAGGCATCTATCAGAACTTTCTTCCTACTTTCTTCATGTATTTCATCAAACGCTGTCTTTAAACTAGATAGTAGTTTAATGTTAAGAATCCTGCTTCTTGCACTGCTAAAATCTGTATTCAATCCAGTTAGAAACCAAAACACTCTTTTCTGTTCAGTAATGGCTTTATACAGTTTAGAAATGTGTAGCACATGACCATTGATGCACTTTATATCATCAACTTGTTACACGCTCTTATTAACAATGTATAATACTTATTCACAATAAGATTTCTTGCCTTGTTTCATGAAGCTGAGCTTTAACTTTTTAGATCTCAGAGGTATTATATTGTTTTGAATACATTTCTTTGACTGCAATCCATATTTAAGCTGGAGTCTCATACATTATAAAGTCATCACTTATGTCAGGGAGCATGGAGCTTATCAACCATGACATTTTCATGCTATTTTCAGACTTCCATAGTCTGAATTTGGAGTCAGTTTCAGTTGGGCAGTGGTTGTTCCGAATAAATATTTCTCCTTGCTCTTACCTGTCACAATCCTTTCCACCCCTCTAGAACAAGAGAGCTTTCCTTTGAGTTTGTGACTTGTAATGAAAATGAAAGAGTCATCAAACGCAATAGCAACATTAGACCCTGCTCCTGACACCTGTTTAGGAGTTGAGATAGCCTCTGTTTGCTCAGCAGAAGAAGTAGAAGAAGAAGGTGTTGCCATTTAAAATATCTTAGTATCAAAGTTTTGATACCATATAGAGAATTGTGAATATATTACTTATCAAGTTAAGAGATAAGAGTAAAATGTACAAGTATCACCCTTTATATAGGCGGTTTGCGAGGCCATCAAGTGGCTATTAGCTTCTAATGGCTAAACAACCCACTACTATAATGGCTACATTATTGCAACGGCTGTAATCTATGTGATCCTGCTAGTCGCTTTTGTGTGTATTCTGTACATATTTATGTGTATATACAGTATAAGTATGTGTGTGTGTTTATGTGTGTATTACAGGTGTACTTTACTGTGTATTTATACATTTTATGTATGTATTTCTACAGAATTTCTGGATAGTTTATGAATCTTTTAATGCAATTCTTTTCTTTCCTGGAATCCATGTCGTTGGCATACTTTATGATATCGTTTCTGCGTCATGCCTTTGACATATGATGAGCTGTTTCATTAGGGCGGTGTGATAGATGCATGTATAATTGCAATTATCTTCGACTTGATCACAAAGCTGGTTTTCATGATTGTACACTTAAATTGTAACATACTTTCTGCAGTCAGTTGAGTTTAAAGACATTGTTAAGATTGGACGTACCCACACTCAAGATGCAACACCATTGACTCTTGGGCAAGAGTTTAGCGGCTATACTATTCAAGTAAGATGTTGCTATTCTATTAGGTTGACAGTTATAATTATTTAGAGATAATTTTGGTGATTTTAACTCCTTCCACATGCACCATTGGATCTTCAACCTTATCTCATTTAACAGGTCAAGTATGGCATTGATCGAGTATTATGCACCCTTCCTCGCATATATCAGGTAATCTCAAACGAATATATAGTTTTAACATATTTCTTCTTCTGGTTGTTCCCATGTTGCTAACATATTGGGATGCCATGTTCTCAGCTAGCCCAAGGGGGCACTGCTGTAGGAACTGGTTTGAACACGAAGAAAGGGTAAGAGTCATACCTCTGAAGAAATTCGTGCACTTCATATTCCTTCCTGGCCCCACCTAGTGGGAAAAAAAGCGCAGAGTGTTGTTGTCCTGCCTAGTGGATATCTTGGCGTAACTTTCCATTTTGCTTTTGAATCTGTCATCATTTACTTACTTTTCTTCAGATTTGATGTGAAGATTGCTGCTGCAGTCGCAGAGGAGACAAAATTACCATTTGTAACTGCTGAAAACAAATTTGAAGCGTTGGTAGTCTCTTCAATCTTATATGTCATTTCACTAAGTGCCTCGATTTTGAAGGACTGGGGTGCTTCTCTCTAACTTTGATGCATTTATCAATTTGACAATTTTCAGGCTGCACATGATGCATTTGTTGAAACCAGTGGTTCCTTGAATACAGTTGCTACTTCTCTCATGAAGATTGCAAATGACATCCGTTTCTTAGGAAGGTATGTGTTCCTTATGTAGTAACCTTATGTCGAAGTTTTGTGTGACTGAGCGTCAATATTAACATTTCCTCATTTCAGTGGCCCACGTTGTGGTCTAGGTGAACTGATTCTTCCTGAAAATGAACCAGGCAGCAGTATCATGCCTGTACTGTCTTTTCCTCTTGGCTTTTGCTTGTAACGCTGCTGGATATGTTTGAGAAAAATAAACAAAGGAACTTCGTCTTATCCCGGTTCCGCTGATGAGTTAAATTTATTTCAGGGTAAGGTGAATCCTACTCAGTGTGAGGCACTCACCATGGTTTGCGCTCAGGTAGTCTTTCTGAGTGTAGATTCCGCAATATCTGCCTTTATCCAGTTAGAAAACACTGGTGTAAATTTTGGGGATACGTCAGCCAGAACAGGCGAATCCTAGAAGGTTCACTAAAGATTTTCAGTCAACTTGGCTGTTTCTGTTTATGATCTAAGCTAACTGAGGATTCGCAGGTGATGGGAAATCACATGGCCATCACCGTAGGAGGGTCTAATGGCCATTTTGAGCTTAATGTCTTCAAGCCTATGATTGCTAGTTGTCTGCTACATGTATGTTTTCTTGAAGGTTCAGCAAAATTTATATCTACTCTCCGCCTGATTGTAAGCTTATCCAAGTTAATTTTTATGTTGGCAGTCTTTGAGATTGCTAGGTGATGCATCCTCTTCTTTTGAGAAAAATTGTGTGAGGGGAATTCAGGCCAATAAAGAAAGAATATCTAAACTATTACATGAGGTTTGCGCATTAGCTGTTTTTTTGGAGTTTTTTTTTGTTTTTATTTTTATTTTGGTATCTTGTATATGTTTTGCTCGTATAGACACTCACTTGGAATATATTTTCATTTCTATGCAAATCTTCCAGTCACTCATGCTCGTCACATCTTTAAATCCTGTAAGCTTCTGCTTCCTCTTGGATCTGTCCCTTCGTTACGTTACCTGTTCTCCTGCCCCCCACCCCCTCTCCGTCACTAAAGCACAAATCTTCGTTTCTTTTACTGCACGTTTATATGTGGTTTGACAATTTTTGATGTTGCCTGCTCCAGAAAATTGGTTATGACAATGCTGCTGCAGTTGCTAAGAAAGCCCATAAAGAGGGAGCTACTTTGAAGGTAATGACTCGGTGCTTTATGAACGAACCTCTGCTCCCACTTCAAAATTTTTGATCGAAGAGCAACTCATATGCTTGTGTGCATGGGTGTTTTAGCTCGTCCCGAGCTCCTACTTTCTTATATGGTATATAATGTGGAAATGACAGCTGAGATTTGATTCATAGAATCCTTGATGACGACCCATTTTTAGATTAATAAGTTGCAAGTTTAGTTTTCCTTGTTTGGATTTGACAAAACCGTCTGTGGCAGGATGCGGCTTTAAATCTGGGCGTATTGACCTCTGAGGAGTTTGATCAACTTGTGGTGCCAGAGAAGATGATTGGACCCTCTGACTAAACGGTTACAACGTCCAGATTATTCAGACTATTTCTTTTGGTGATAAGTTGATTAAGGCCTAAAATTTTGTACAAGGTTGCCTTGTTAGGAAGGCACAGGCTGGATATTTTCTTCCATTTTTGGCCGATTCCCGACAGCTGTGAAGGCTGGGCTCAAGATGTGTCGGCTGTTCCGATTTATTTGCACCAGAAACAGTTAAAACATTTTCAATGCAGGAAAAATAAATGGCGGAATAACACGGTATGCATGTGAGTCATCGGACTCTTGCAAGCGTCAGGCTTACGAAAAAAGTAGAATTGGTAACATCCCCCGACTTTTCATTGTTTCAACTTTTTCTCCCCATTGGCCATTGATGGATAATTTCTCTCTCTCTTGAGTTTGTGGGTTTCATCTGCTAATTCTAGTTAAGCAGTACGTTGTCCATGATTGGACAACGTTGTTTTTTTTTTTTTTCTGAAAAGGGGGCAGGGGTGCACGTTGTCCATGATTGGAATCGGCTTATCCATATGCAAAGTGGAAGGAGAAATGTTTTTTTTTTTTTTTTTTAC
>AP025056.1:2215307-2398316 GCA_036186865.1 Eustoma russellianum
ATGTTTTTTTTTTTTTTTTTACTGAAAATATCTCGCTACAATCATTTTCGGCTCTTTATTGTATATATAATACATGTGAGTTCTATCACGTTCGCGCCAATAAACGAGTACTTTAACAATCCTGATCAGAACATGGATCGGATACGTCCAAAAGAGTAACTTGGCCCGGATTCTATATTATCAATGCTACTGATGTGATGCTGCTAATTTTACATTGTCTAACTTTCTTCTTGGAGATGATTGGTTATGGCAGACTGGGATACCCTATACTAGTGGTTTATTATGAGCCAAAAGAAAATCAGAATAGTTTTTCTTTTGTAATTCGTCTGTTATACTACTATTGTTTAATTCCCTCACCATTTTCATTTAAAATTCACGGAAGAAGCTTCCACGGGTTTACTCGTAATGTTGTGGAAAATTATTATTTTTAGTTACAAACGCAAAATAGTCTTTTATTCAATAAGATTTATTAAGTCTAGTTTGATTTATAAGAAGAGAAAACGTACCAACAATCTCCATGATAATTCGATGATAATTTAATTTCGACGAAATAGGTAGTAAGTAAATTAGAGTCCCGAAATGGTTTGATTAGATAGATTAAAGATTACGTACAACTAACTACTGAAGTAGGGCCTTGGGATTTGATCTCGCTGCCAACCTAATTTCGAATAGACTTCTGACTCCCTGGTGTGTGAATGTGGAGTATCGACCATATGATATTTACATCCCTTAATCTTTGTACGTCCTCTTTATTTTATTCTATTTATGTCTTATGCTATTTCAGTTCTAACATAGAAACTAAATGAATGATCGGATAAACAGATCATGGCATGTAACGTAATAGTTATATTAAATTATTTAAATGTGTACAGAAATACATGACACGCACGAAATAAAATGGTACGTACATAATACAAACAAACCGGGGAGGAGATGAATAGTTGAATCAATGCTGATCTTTGGCAACATCGGCGACCTCAATTGCGGTGTTAAATATCTGGCGAAGGACAGCATTGTTGTGAGTGACCTGATGTACGGACACTTGGCGATCTTTTATGGCGGCGTCGCAGGAATCAAGGTCAGCAATGGCAGCTCTAACAAAATTGTGAACATCGGTTTGAAGATTTGAAACAAGAGCACTGATTGCATCTTCTATAAGCTCCACGGCAGTAATATAGTGGTCGCTGCAATCCGAGAGTGCTTGCTGAAGATCAGCTTGCGAGTCCATTCCTGGCTTGCTCAACGATTGCTTGATCCAGAATGATGTGGAAGTCGCATTTTTCTCGGCCGCCCTTAATGCGATGAAGGCAAGGCCTTTGAGGTCTGCCTTTGCGCTGTTGCGGTCGGAGGAAAGAAGATTAATGCAAAATTGTTTTTGAAGGGAACGCTGGCAGGCAGTGGAGATCAGAACGCTACCATTATGGCCCGGTTGAGATGCAACTGTTTGTTTATTTGGGGCAATGAGTTGAGCCCTGACGTTGAAACACAGAACAACAATTAGGAGAAAACACAAAAAGAAACGCGCCATGATATTCTGCGGGTTCTTTTTTTTCGTTTTCCTCTTTTCTTTGCTTTCGTTCAATGTGGATTTGCTTTGTAATTGTCTATGTGTAGGAATGCATAGAAGAAGTTGTTGGGGAGGATGTTTTGGATTGATGATACAGAGCTTTCGGCGGAGTAAATTTGCTCCTTCATGTATTTGTGTTAGGAAGGAATGGCCTCAACATCCTATACTATTTTTAGATGTGGATATCTTTTCAAATATTTTATCGGTTTTAAAAGTATTATTCTTTTTTTTTAAAAAAAAATAATGTAAATTTCCTTTGTGTTAGTTCAATCCGTAGATGAAGTGATTGGATAAACACCAATATAGGTACATTGTATTTTGACAAAATTTATATGAGAATTCATACGTTTTAACATAAGATTTAGATAATGTGATTTTAAAAGTTTTAGATAATTTGTGTAGAAACCAAAAAATATTTAGATAAATAATGTAATTAATTCTTATTTAAAGTTACATACATGCTTTTTCTTAGAAATCGAAGGTAAGAGACAATCTGGTACCTCTTCCTTTTGACATGTTACCCCTTGTCTTTTTTTTTTAAGTATTCTCTATGTCTTATCCATAATAAATTGATGATCAGACTATAAATTATTTTCATAAAAGAAAAACATGAAATACTGAAAATCAAGAAGTTCAACCATAACAGTTAAAAGGTGAGAGAAACATGGTGAAAATCAAAATTTATAACTGAAACAATGCCAAATTTATTTTTCAAATCAATTAGCCAATGCCATGGACTTGGGTAAAATAAGAAAAACATATTATTTAGTATAAAACTAGAAGTCGTTGAAGTTCAATTGCTGTTGAATCAATATTTAGTATAAAAGATACTCTGTCTCAAAATATAAATACATTTTAAGTTTTAAGCATAGTGTTTCACATGAGAAGTCAAAGTAATATTATATTTTAAAACGAAAATAGTAATAAAAATATTAAAATTTCGAAGAGAAAGAAGATTCTCACTACTCCAAAACAAAAATATTGTTCTGTGACATAAATTCAGTTCTAAAAAAGTCATTTAGTATTCATATTTTAACTTTGGTTACTAATGTAAATTAAAAAGGAAGTTGTGTAAACAACAACAAAACAGATATCATAATAATTTGACTTCTAAATATTTTTATTTTCTTTTGAAAAATAAGCAATATATTTTAAATAAACCAAAATAAAAATTAATACAATATTCTTACAACGGATGGAACATATCATTCAACACTCAGCAGAAGGAGAAAATAGTTAAAAGTTAATTTTAAAATTGAAACGATAGTGTAAAAACTTTAGGCGTCGGATTTATGACATTTTGTATCCAAAGTTAAGGTTGACAAGTAACCAAATGTGTATTGAAGCCCGAATCTTGCTTCAACTTCAGGAAAAGGTATTATCTAAGTTCTAACAAAATTACTGCAATAAATCAACTACATATGCAGGAAAGAGGTCCAATAGGCAGCGAAAAGGATTAACCATGAAGGCAAGAAAAAAGGTCAAATTTTTCATGCAGGTAACAAATGGTTGAACTTCAGACATCCACAAAAACTCAAACCCTGAATCCTTTGCTGTTTCTCTTTCCTCTAGCACGCTCAAATTTCCTTCCCTTAGCCCTAATATATGGTTTTGTATGACTGTGAGGGACACCAGGGGCTGGACCAAAGTGCTTCACAGCTTCACGAGAATTCTTGGGACCTCGGAGAAGCACCTGCATTGGAAGGCCCTCATTACCATTAAAGTACAAACATGCCAAAGAAAAGGAAAAACACGAGGCTCATGATCGAACAGTCCACCTGAGGCATCAGGCAGATGAGATGATACCATTATAGTTAGAAGTGAGCTATAAAAGCTGCCAAGTGCACAGTGCATATGGACTACACAATGCAGGACCCATTTAGCTAAATATATGCAACCTTCCATTCTTAGTCACCAGACAATAATGGTAAACTCATTTTCACAAGGGAGAGAAGTTGCAGGATGCTTAATCAAAATTACCGTGTTTTGGCCAAGAGGGGCTTTAAGAGCCAGCTGATCGAATGTCAAACACTCTCCCCCTGCCTTCTCAATCCTAGCTCTAGCAGTCTCGGTGAACCTGAGAGCGGTCACCTTAATAGCAGGGACCTCATAGACTCGAATATCATCTGTGACTGTGCCAACAACAACAGCAATCTTGTCGTCCTAGAACCACAAGACACAGAAGCATGCTTCAGCTTATCATGAATTAGCAATAGAGGCAAAAAAAAAGGCCAGGGACTATCAAATTCATGAACTGAAGAATGATAAAGGCTGTCTGCTACAGGCTTTAAAAAATTTAATATCTTAGGAAACATATTTTTGCAAACTCGAGCGGCACCTGCACAAGTCTGGAAATCAGCCCACATCAAAATCAAATTATAAGACCCCTAGGAGAGTATTTATAGCTGTCACTGAAAATGCTAACACACAAAACTCTATGACAACAAAATGCCATCAGGATAAGCTTATTTTCTTTATATATACACACACATACATACTTACTTACAGATATGTATACATACACACACACACATATAGTATGCATATCATTGAATTTGGACAAGTGTCTGATTCCCTCCTACTTCCTGTATAATAATTCACCAGTGCACTTGTACTGTAGCACCAGACAACCTCTGATACGGGCAAGTCTCATTTTTTCCCCCTTTTCGGAGTCATGTTTCTAACATTTTAATTTGACCTCAAAGTTTAACAACAACAACACTCAAGCCTCTGTTCCACTATACAGTGTCGACTATATACATAAATCATTTCTCTTGCATTTTATTTTTATTTTACTTTTTTTTTTGTTTTCGTCTCATATTTAAATCCTACCTTCTTTGTGTGTCTAATACATGATGCATAATAGGCGCTTTTAGAATACATATCTTTCAAAATTATCTTATCATTTCAACCATGATTCATGCCTAATTACCTAAAATTCTCGCTTAAATATTATACCATCTACAAGACATTGGCCACATGAATCAATTGTCGCCATTGTGTTCTATCATCTCAACTGTCATATAGGTTATATCTTTCTTTATTGTCACTCTTCATGTCTTCTTTGGTCTACCCCCTCCCCTCCACCATGTTTAACATGCACCTCATTCATTATCTCACACCACCGTGCAAGACTTCTTTGCACATGCTCATACTATCATACTCTTGACTCCCTCATCGTCACATCTATAGGAGTCACCCAACATTTCTCCTTATATGTTCATTTCTTTTGCATATATCTATATCATCTTAATCTTAACTCACTCATCTTCACATCTATAGGAGTGACACAATCTTTCTCCTTACATGTTCATTTCTTATTTTATCCTTCCTTACATTTTCCTCATAATTTTCTACATAGCCCATACAAGTGAACGATAGTGTAAAAATATCCAAATCTTATGTCATCAGGAAGAATTTACACGGATTGATGATGGGAATAAATATAGATAAAAATGGTTAGTTGTCAGGTGATAAAAAAGAAGTTGTCCAAACAGGCCATTGAGACGAAACATGCCCAACAACCCAAAACATTTAGGACTGATTTGGGCAGTGAACATCCCATTGAGTTCAATTGCTTCCCAAAGCAAAGTCTATTTCTAGGTACAGCAGTTACCAGGTACTTTAATCAATCTCTCTACAACTCATCTCCTAAAGACATTAACCATCATCCATTTAAAGATTAAAACCACGCACCCGACATCAGCAACTACACAAAATGGTAAGATAAGGTAACAAACGAAGTGAACATGACGGAAAATGGAAGAAAGTGCAGATACTAAATCACAAAAAAAAACAGACAAACAAAAAGGCTAAATGAACAAATTCCTGGCTTAAAAACCGTAAGCATTAAGTTCAGTGATAAGTACCTTGCCGCTCATGAAGGAGACCAGGCGGGAAAGAGAAAGCAGGGCCTTGTTGATCTTGCTCATGAATAGCCTCTTTAGGATCACCGCATTAAACTTGCTACCCGTCCTCCTGACAAGGAATCGGTACAGCTTTACCAACAGCTTTAAGTAAATATCATCGGACTTGGGCGCCGTGCGCTTTGTCTTCTTACTCTTTCCGCCAGCTTTCATATCGATACCCTGCCGGCACAACACAACCGGAAACAGACTTTAGAATATGAGACTGACATAAAAATTAAACAAGTGAACCAGAAGTAGGACGAAATGCGGGTAGTCTTTCTACCATGACGGCTGCTCTGACAACTTCTTCTCCTCCTCGACTTGCCGCCTCCTTCAACAGATACGTTCCCGCTAAATGCCTTAATTGCGGTTCATGATAAACGCGCACCTCCCGGACCGTACAGTTCTTAATGGGCTTGGGCCCTTAATATCTAATGTAATTATGTTTAAGCTATGCTTTTCCTCATAGGTGCTAAACAAGTCTAATTCCAGGTTGGCACATGGGAAATTTCAAAAAGTAACTTATTTTAATTTTAAAAAAAACTACAAATATGATATGAATGGAAAAAGTTACAAAAATAGACAAGCCACAATACTAAATGGTGATGTCATTTAGAATAAAATATTATGTATATTTTTTTTCATTTAGAATAAAATGACGCAGTTGGATAAAATATACAAAATCTTTTTGGATCCTTTTAGATTTTTTTAGATTCACAAGTTTTTTAAATAATTATTTGTTATGTCTTAAAAATGATATTTTATAACTTTTTAACATGTATAATTTATGCATTTAAAAAGTAAAAGAATATAGGATTTTTAAACGGGAAGATTACTATTTTTTTGGGTGAGGTTTGACCTCATTTTGGCCTAAATTTCAAGACCAAACGCAAACCCTGTAGAAAACTATCCATGAAAATGACTGACGTTGATTGAATCATAAACCATTAACCAAAAAAATTAAGTAATATTGCAAAAAAAAACATGTCATTTTTGCTCGAACTTACAACACGAATCAGCAACTTGAGACTACTATATATCTAGTGGAAAAACAATTTTTACCCCCAAAGCAATTATTTTAAAATGTTTACAATAATTAACCAATATAAAATATGAAAATTTGATCACGTAAGAGTAAGAGGTAAAAACAGAAACGACACTGGAAAAAGTCGTTTCATTACTTGGTATAAATAGGCTTTAATGCGCAAGCAGCGAGCTACCAAACTGTCTGCAATGTCTTTGTTAGCTAAGTTCAACCTCTTTCTCGTCTCTATAGCCTTCTTTTCGACATCGTATGCCGTCGGCGAATCATCGTCGCTTACCGCATACGAGATTTTGCAAGGCTACGATTTTCCGGTAGGCCTTCTTCCGAAGGGGGTTAAGAGCTATGAATTCGATGAAAGCACCGGCAAATTCACTGTCTATTACGAGAAATTCTGCA
This sequence comes from Eustoma russellianum, assembly GCA_036186865.1. Taxonomy (NCBI): domain Eukaryota; kingdom Viridiplantae; phylum Streptophyta; class Magnoliopsida; order Gentianales; family Gentianaceae; genus Eustoma; species Eustoma russellianum. Next base: position 2,222,224 of record AP025056.1, read on the forward strand.
GCTTCACAATCGATGGCTATAATCTGGGGTATAAGAGTAGGATCACAGGAGTTATACGCAAGGACAGGTTGTCGAATCTGAACGGTGTGCAAGTAAAGATACTGTTTATTTGGGTGAATATTGGGGAGGTGACACGTGACGGAGACCAGCTGGAGTTTTCGGTGGGGATTGTTTCTGCTGAATTTCCTGTGGATAATTTCTACGAGAGTCCACAGTGCGGTTGTGGATTTGACTGCAACGGCGGCCGGAGGAAGGTTGATTTGAAGCGGTTGGTGTCGTCTTCTTGATTAGGTCAGTCGCCTTCCCTGAGTCTTCACAGCTCATGGAGATGGAGTTATTATATTATAATATTTCTTTCTGGGATTGAGAAAAGAATAATGAAATGCTAAGTTTTACTTGGCTACGGTGTTGCTACGTTATGCGCTCCTATACTACACTTTAGGAGGAAAATGTATCCTGGATTTTGCAATCAGGTCAATTGATCCCGGATGAGATCTTAGGAGGTTAAAAGTGATGACTCCAACGACGCGTCGGCACGTGTATAAAATCAATTTTTTATAAAAAAAATTACATCACCCCCTTGCTTTTGTACACGTGCCGACTCGTGATTGGAGACACTCAATTTTAGCCTACTAGGATCTCATCTGGAATTGATCCTAACTCCTAACCAGTTTTATCTTTTATGATTTATGAAGCTCTTTTTATTTTTGTAAATTTTTGTCAATATTTTTTATATTTGATATTCCTATTCCTCGGAAGCAAGAGTAAAAAAAATATCAGTAGTGAAGAAAAAGAAATATGGGGTACAGACTAATTACCATTTAGAAAAGTCATTGTTCAAATTAGATTTTACTTTTGGGTTTTGCAAGATATCAAGAAAACATCATTTGGTCTGTTTTATAATCATTAAAACTGCAATAAATAGGCATTTTAATTTTTTGTATGGTGGTTGTCATTTAATTGTTTTATATTATAATATCACGTGTATATATATATACACACATACATATACATAGACAAACGCACATCTGTACAATACCCGGAAACAACCTAATGGTGTCTATTTTGCCACCAAGACTGGCCATTTATACATCAAGTAAGTCAAATTATTGTCATCACAGGGTAGGTTTATTTTTTGTTGTTGTTAGACGTCTATCCAATGGAGTCTCTCGAGAGATCATCCACTGAGTTCCGTTGATGATTGATGAACCCCAATTACGCTGTTGTGAATTTACCTTTTCCAAGGGGTTTTGAGTTAGGCTATCAACGGCACTGGGCCAAAGCTCGTCATACAAGCCTCTAAATTAAAGAAAAACTTTGTCTTATATATATGTGAAAAGATTCATTTCAAAAAATAAAGAATGTGAAAAGAGTTGGCGAGTTTCGATCTAAATTTGAAGTCTGATAGAATAATCCTCAGATGTATTTGCGTTTTCTAAAGACTAAAACTCAACTTGTTTTACGTTTGACCCTACATGTATTTCTGAATATGCATTATGTAATGTTTATGTCGATGCCATATTTCTTTGTTTTAGTTATATCGTTTTAAAAATTGTATGTAACAGAAAAAAGGAAATGGAAAATGATTGTGTTTCCCAAACGACTAAAATTAAGTGGTGAATGGCAAATAATTTATTGCTCGTTGACGTACGCTATCATGCTACATCATATATCCTTTTTCTTTCATTTTCTCTCCCCCCCCCCCCCCCCCACACACACACACACACAACCAAAGTAAGATTTGAGTATAAATTAATTAAAACTTGACTCGTAAAGTTTGATTAACACTCCCAAATTGTGTTTTTATATGTCAAAATGATGGAAGAATATCTATGTTGAGTAGTAATAATTTAGAATACTTATTTGGAAATGAATGCTTCTCATATAGACCAATAAAAGAATGAAAGATTGTATAGAAAAAATGTATTTTAACATATTCTTTTTTCTTGCTAAAAAAATGAGTTATTTTTTTTCTTATTGGTCAACATAAAGAGTAAGTATTCCTGAAAGCAGTACAGCTAAAAAAGCAATCAAAGGCATAATCTAATGGAAAAAAAAAATGTTAGAATGGAAAGCTTTAACAAGCTAGCAATGCGTGGAGTCTGGGGCTTCGAATTCTGCTATTGTGGGTTTGAATTCGCGCCCCCTTGTGGCACTACTAGAACAAAAAGAATGTTGCCGCTTAAATTTCGATAGCAAAAGCAGGTTTCTTGCAACCGTTGTGTTTAGCCGTAGGAGGAAAAAAAATTTATTTATTTATTTACATGTTCCGATAAAACTCCGTTGAATCCATTTGGTTCATGTGAGTTGAAAACAGAGCATATGAGCTCCGACGGTCCAACTTCATGCATCCCTGGTCAAAAGTCAAAACCTGGTCCCTGATATGAAAATAGAAAAATAACATAAAATACCGATGTACTTTTCTTTTCTTCGACGCGTTGAAAGGGTGGAAATGAGAGGAAACAACGAAACCTTGTTACTTATTACAGGGAATGTTCCACATGCACAACATCCAGTTCCAGGAGGACAGAAAATTAGACGGGTTCAGATCTCCTCACCGCTCTCCCCTCACCGCGTGCATCACCGCGCGATACGTGACAGCAGGGCATGGTGCCACGTGTCTTGTGGTGGAGAATGCGGTGACTCACCGTGCGGTGAGAGATCCCATCCGAAATTAGACTAGCTAGTTCAATTGTTGTCTGTATATAAATTCTCTTTCTCTCTTATGTATCGCAGTTTTTGAATCAGTTTCATGTTATCACGTGGAATCTAGTAAATCCCTCATATGACTCTATAATTTATGTAATTTGGATATGATCATTTGTCTTGATGGTACCACCACATGTTACTACTAAGGAATAAAAACAAAAAGAGGCGATATTATTTTTCTTTTGTGTATGTATCCATGCATGAAGAGGAGCCCACAAGCAAGTTGCAACCATCCAGAATTTAAAAGTTTTACCAGTAAGATCTGACAACAACTAGTCCTCCAACTGTAAGCTCGCCTGTAAAAGGAAAAGAGGGGGGGGGGGGGGGGGGGGAGCATCCTCACGAGCGGAGGAGATATAAAAAAAAAAAAAGGCAAATGTCATCCTCATTGTTTGTCCTTTAGGAGCAATTGGCGCAGTTCAGCAGCATCGATTTCATCGGCTTTACTCTCAGGCCTGTAATATCCAGTAACCGGATCCGGCACCCACGGCTTTGTGTTATCAGATGCTTCCCCTCCTTTCTTTGACAACACACTACTCTTTGCCCCTCCTCTTCTCACATTGCTCGACGCCCCAGCACGCGCTGCAGCTGCATATCCCCTCCTGCGTATAATAATTACTGGTTGTTACGTTTCAATCGATTGATACACGCTCCTGTGTGTGAAAACTAGTCATCCTAACAGTTAGTCAATTTTAATCAATATCTATGTACATAAGCAACAATTTTGTGATTAAAAAAGAAAAGTTGATTTTCTATATGCTTTACTCTTGTGGTAAAGAATCTGGATAGATTTAAATTTGCACGGCTGTGCATATTACCATTACCAAACGCCATAGCTAGTGGTTGCAGATCCGTCATCCGATTTCGACGGTGAAAAACAAAACAAGAAAAAAGAGTGAACGAGAATTTAAAGCATAGTCGCACCTGCTAGTAGGAACGGAGAGTTTGTTAACAACAAAACTAGAAAAGAGCTTAATATTGGAGAAAGAGCGAGGCATTTCTGTTAGATGATGATCAAGGAAGCCGCTGTAGATATATACTGGTTGGACGAATCAGGGATGCTGGTGGTTCTGGTGCAGAAAGTTCCGGGTTTCCGGATTGAAACTCCTGCACCAGCCGGCGGAACAAGCCTCTGTGTTTGGATAGGGTTGCAAGGTGGAGAGTTCTCTGGAAAATAAATTCATGGAGGATATACATAGGAGAAAAGCGAAACGAAGCGGGAGGTCTGAGGTATACAAATTAGTTAGTGGAGGTAAAACATGGTGTAATTAGGGCCCCATAAAAACATTGGTCTTCCTAAGGTCCTCTATGTTCTGGACACCTGGTGCACATCCATTCAACCCTGTTTTGTCGCCACATTAGTACTTGACGGATATTATGGAAATTAAAAGGCAATTTCCATAATTTTTATTTTGTGTTTTTTTAATTACTAGTAATGAGTAAACAGCCTTCTATAAAGCGGTTGGGATCTGAGGAGGTGAAAAGTGAGGTAAAATATGAGGTCTCCAATCACGCGCTGCCATGTGTACAAAAGTGGAAGAAGTTTAAAATTTTTTTGTTTTTAAAAAATAGTTACTTATACACGTGTCAGCGCGTGATTGGAGGCCTCATATTGTGCCTCACTTTTTGCCTTCTCAGATCCCAACCGTCTATAAAGTATAAGTGATCTGCTACCATCAATTGTATCTTGAGCTAGTAAACAAATTGGCTATTTGGTGTGGAAGTCAACGATGTTTCGTTCAAATTTTCTTTCTTAATATTTTTTTATATAAAATTATGCCGATGTCATTGTAATTTAGAAGTATAAATGCATAAATGCTAGTCAACCGTTAGACCTAAATGTTTTTCGCGTAATTTAAAAGATTCAAAATACAAAAGTTTTAATATCTCTTTTTCATTTTAATTTTCTTATTATGAGAAAAAAAAGTTTTTGCTTACAAATAAAAAGTAATTACGTTAGTGTTCCTAAGATTAAAATAAATATCAATATTTTTATTTTATCCGATTGATAACTCTACCGATTTTCACTTGGGCAATCTTTTTTTTCTTTTTTAACCTTTTTTTTCCCCTCATGTGCTCCTACACAACATTTTATACATTCATGAGCACCGCCCCTCGCGGCGGCCTCCTCACCGCACCCCCAACTCCCCGAGAATCACATTCATGAATTCAACCTGAACAGAGTAGAAAATTTCGAAATCAAGCAGAAAGGGGAACCGCTTGAAAAAAGAAAAAGAAAAAGAAGGGAAAGGTGATCCGTGATCGTGATGTATGATTTACAGTAGTACGTGACAATCAGAGGCGGGTAGAACTTCCACCAGCGCGAGAACCGTCTGGAGATTAAAGAATGCTTCACGAACTTCTATTTCCACTCGTCGGTTACACCGGCGACCTCATCATCGACGAAAGAGAGCACCATGATATACTTTTCCTGGTTGAAGTTCGTTGTTTATGTTTTACTACATATTCAGCTACCATGAGCAGTGACTTTTAGTTGATTATAGTATCTCCTATTACCTTCTCATTGGAAAATGAAGGTATAACTGTGTAAATAGGTTATTGAAATATAGGTTGTCATCTACTTGGTTGTAGGATAAGATCTACACAAATGCATTGCTCTTAGATTGTCTGACATACCCAATTGCCTTGTGGAGCATTCTGTGCGAACTCAATGTAATTCTACTTAGCGCTGAGAAGCTCCAGCCTACTTCAGCATTGATATTTGTAATTTCTTATTTGTGATTGGTGAAAATAACTTTTCCTCTCTCAAACCTTTTGCCGAATCAAATCTTTATTGGATTGTGTACTTTGGCTATGTTGGTTTGGATCACTACGTGACTAAAGAGCTAGCATCTTTTCTCGCCGTATTAGGAACTTGCAAAATCCTCTGCTTCATAACTGATATTGCTCTTTTTTTCTTGAATTCTAGGCCTCTCTGGCATGGACATCAGGTGTTATATAATCAACTTGCCTCTTGGATGGTTTATGGGATTCTTCACGACCAATATGGATAATTCTTCATAAGTAGGTAATTCACTAAATTTTGTGCAAATTTTTTTTATTGCATATAGTGTTAAAGTATGTTAGATATTAAGAGAGAACTCGAATGCAGTGAATAGGAGAGGAAATATTAGGTTAGATGAGACTATTAGACTAAGAACATGGGACATTGAAACTCTAACGGAGAAGAAAATGGAGAAGTTGACACGGTGATAAGGAAAAAATAAATATTTTATATTTGTAAGAGAAAAGTAGATAAATGAGAAAGATAGGATGTTGGACAATCAAGAATTTAAACTTTGATACACATATAAGAATAAGACAAGAAATGGAGTTGTGGTTATTAAAGATACCTCATTGAAACACGAAGTAGTACGTGTTATTAGGAAAGAAGATAGAATTAAAGTCTTTAAGTTCGTGTTTGAAAAAAAACCAATCAATACTATTAGCGTATATGCTCTTCAAGTGAATTTAGAGAAGGTTATAAAGGTTCAGTTTTAGGAAGATTTAAAAATCGTACTGCGTGAAATTTCAATAGGTGAGGAGATCTTTATAGGAGACGATTTAAACAGACATGTAGGTAATGTGAATAAGGATTACAACGAGGTACACGATGGATTTGGTTTTGAAAACATGAATGATGAAGGAAGATCAATTTTAGATTTCGCAATAGCATATGACCTTATAGTAACTAGTACATGACTCGTGGATAGAATAATTCATGACTCGTATTAGAGATAAAAAAAGCTTGTAAGGACTGTAAAGTGATATTAGGAGAAAGTTTAACAATGTAACACCGTCTTGTATTGTTATACGTCTGTATCCGACGTAGAAGATTGAAAAAATAAAGGCCTATAAAACCTAAGACAAAGATGATGATACACAGTTTAATGTATGTATATCTACACCTACATATCGTTGGGCCTTTGAAGCTCATGGGATTCGTTGAATTCTGCATTTATCAGATAGGGTTTGGCTACTCTTTATTGGTTCTCTCAGTTTTGAAGTTTGATCTGTATTGAACTGCTCCAGGACTTGGGACTGAATACAGGAATACTTAGAGATTCCCCCACCAACCAACGTAGTCCTAATGAGTGGAAGACATTCAACTATCAACTTACCAGCTGAGCCAACTTGCATTGTCACAGCCAGAACCTCTTCACTTGGGACCTGAATAGAAGAATCTCCGCAGAAGAAGCTGATTGCTTTCCAGGATAACATGAAATATGAAATAGAGAAGTTTGCTAATGCAATTAGACACTAGTTGGGTGTTTGTTTCTAGTTGCTTTTGCTGTTTGTACCACGCAACATTACTGGCTTTCTGCTATGTGTACTCAGGTTTCTGCATTTATTAGATTAGTCCAGGAGGACTTCTTTTGATTTAAATGAGTTGGTACACGAATTGCTATCCTCCGCAACCTGTAATTATGCACGCCTCTTTGTTTTGTGTTCTAAATTATTAGTGGCTTATTCATCAAACTGGGAAATAAACCTAGCTTATCGCTCTATTGTGTTTGTACGAGTTGCTTTGAATTTTAGCATTCTTGGAGCTTACTAGAGACTCAACAACTAAAAGCGTAATATGTAGCTCAGCAACACTTTATTCAACGTTGAAGTTAGAAAAATGCAAAGAAAAAAAAAGACAACAACGTTGAAGCGAGGTTGGCTGCTATACCTTTGCGTGAAAAAACTACTTACGCTGGTGAAATTGAGTGAAAGACCCCCAAGGCGAACAAAGAAACTAGTTAAGGTGGTGAAATTGAGTGATAGACCCCCCAAGGTGAACAAGCTAACTTTTTTCAGTTGATGATGTATACCAACAAGACTTGACCAACAACGTGGTGAGGTTCTAACAAACATGAATCAGTGAAATGGTCAGCCCATGCACTTGAATTTGAAGTAAGAAGATCTGGTTGTTCTGTGGATCGAAAACCACATCATAGCAAATCCTAAACAATCAAATCAAGTTGATCTATTCTACTAACTAATGTTTTGCTTTCAGAACTCTTCAAAACCATCTTCATCTGCTTCTCCGTCGACTCTTTGCAGTTCTCTCCGCCAGATTTCCATCTGGTTGGTTGCAGTAACATGAAACACATAAGAATGTAAACATATCAAGAAAGAAAAAAAACTTTCAACAAAGTGATTTCCCCCTAAATCTATTCACAGACCTACAGGCACTACACAAAATGCAGCATTCGTCTTTTGAGATCTATGAATAGAATTATAGAAGCACCCAAGTGCAGGAATATTAGTACCTGGTCATCAGAATGTCGTAGTTGTTCAGCGATGTAGAGCATGCCCTTGAGGTCTTCACCGGCTGGTACTTTACTCAAACTCAATGCCACTTCATCATACCCAATAGTGGCAACCCGGAAACCATTACTCATGAAAAATTTGTCAATCCATTTCTCCTGGGCAGACTGAGGAAGTAAGAAATGGTCTTCATTACCGAAAGCTAGTAGTACCGAAAGCTAGTAGGCTAAGAAATTGCAACGGAGAAAGTAAGGTTCTGACCTTGGTTCCGAGGTAAAGGTCTAAGAGACAAGGTGGCAATTCACCCATCAGGTGACATCCTTTCATGGCCAAATTACTGACGGTTGATAAAATTTGTTCAAAACTTGCCAAGTTCTCCACTGGTAAGCCCTATAAGCAACAATAACAACTGTCAAAGAGACTTGTGCTCCTTAAATGTTTTTAGGATGAATATATCCCACGCTCAATTGCTAAGGATAGCCCTTGCAAACCCCTTTTTTCCCTTTAAACACCGAGTTGCCCTAAAATCATTCTAACTGGCAACAATATTTTCTTCTCTTTCTCTTTCTTCTGTGGTAGTGCTAAGTCTATCAAGTCCAAGCATCAACGCAATATCCCTAATACATAAACTCCTAGAATCACGACTTCTCGATTGCGAATGCAGCGAATGTGTTCACAGCATCACAAATACTTGAGCCACATGCAAACAGTGAATTCCTTAAAAAATGAGCAATTATATGGATCAGATATCTCATGCTAACTTGATTTCAGTAACGTCACTTCACTTTCATTTAAGCTAGTATTCAATGTGAAGACAATGCTCACAACATAGTTTGTGCAAGGAAGGTTTCTATGGAGAAACAAGAATAGAGTTCAAAACTAGTTCTGTTAGATGTAACGTCAATTCTTAACCTGAAGAACTGGTATATCACCTGAAAGACCCATATACTTCGCCTGCTACCTTGAAATCCTTCACCACGCAACAACTCCTCTATATTGGAGGACTCTGATGGAATATGAATATACATGCAGCTTCTTGCAATCTTAGCACCAATGTTTATTTGTTTCCAAGAAAAGTGGTCAGGATAGACTACACAGCTTATCTAGCTTAGAAATCAAGGACAAAAGAGGGACACAACAATTCAAACTCCAACACCCACCCATCCCTCCCGGTGCCCTCTGTCTTTCTTTTTTCTTTTCCAGCCCTGATGACTGAAAGAAATTTCTACTTCATGCTTCTTCTTTTTTTTGTTTTTTGTTTTTTTGGGGGGGGGGGGTAGACAACAAAAGAGAAAGACATAATTCCCAGATGTAAACAAGATTATTGAAATGCCTTTAAAAGAGAGGAAAATAATACTAAAAACATACCAGCAAGGCTCTGAGTTGCTCTCTCGAACACCTTTTATGGAGATATGTCAAATATCATGCATGACCTCGGCCACTTGAGTCTATAAGGACGAGTATCCATGCCATCCGTAAACAAAATAACCTACTGCAGGGGGAAAAAATCCTCAGAAACTTTAGATTGTATCTCAGTTAAATTGATATTAGGTTCCGTAACTCATTACCTGTCTAACATCGTCGGCATTATTTAATATGTCCAGCAACTTATCGTCAATGAACTTGGTCGCAAGACAATGTTGAGGTACGCCTTGTTTCACTTCCATCACGTAATCAGAAGGGATAAGACAGCCAGCATAGGGATCGATAAAGATAGGATCTGCGGATGTAACAAAACACTCATATAATCACAACAACGCATCTATACATAATCCTTCTAATAGAACAAGTTGAGCTCTGACAATGGGGTTCAGAATTAAGTTTAACAATCAATGGTTGGCAACCAGACATAACCATGCTTCATAGTGAACTTTTCCATAACAGTCGTCTTACTTAAATAGCTTTTGTGGAGTTTAAAGCTATAGTTGTAAACCCAGTAAATGAAAAAGTTCCATCATTTACAAGAAATCAGCTGGAGATATGAAAGGGGATTGGGACGATATGCACATCTTTCAAAACAAGATAAAGGTGTGAAAGCCAATCAACTATACACTAAAATTAAAGGAGAACTGAACTCGAGCGCCTTCAAGCAGGGACGTTATACCTTGACGGAGAGTCTCCTGGGAACGCAGACAGGCTCTTTCGATGGCGGCTTCGAATAGGGGGTCAGTATCACCATTAAAGTTAGACTTACGAAGGGCGCAATTTCTCAATAGGTTTGGAGCATATGGGAGTGATTGCCGCAGAAGGGTCACAGATGCTCTCGGGAAGATGCCCATCGCTCCTTCCATTTCTCCGATACCCGTGAAAACAGTACTATGATCCCCAAAGTCCCACACTTTATTCACAACATTAACTAACAACCGTACTGATATTGGTCAAACACTAAGACATGTATTCGTTCTCGTTGGATAGCTTTATTCAGATGTTACTACCCAACATACAGTTTAGTCTCATTAACAACGAGAAATTTTATCATAGTCAATAAACAAGTATGATTAGTTGGTCATTGAATAATGAAATGTGTAGAAAATTTATGGACCTCTTGTTTTGTCTAATTAACCGTTGCTTGCATGTAGATAAAACTTATTTGTCATCATTTTATTGTGATCATTAGGGTCACTAGTTGATAAATGACCACAATAAAATTTGTGCATTAACAATATAGAAGAGTAACGGTAACACCAATCCCTTCTACTTCACACCCAAAATGATCAATTATTAAAATATTAATGTAATTTAATAGTTTCTAGAAATGGATCCGTTTCGATCTGAACATAAATTTATCTAATCAAATATTTTGTAAACTTTGTTGAACTGAGGCTCAAGCATGATATTTAGGTATTTTTCCTTTTTAAATTGAGTTCGAGTGTCTTTGAACTCGATCAAATTGAAACAGAATTTGAATATACTTGAGAAAAATTTTGAAAAAAATATTTAAAATTTGTATTTAAAATTAGTTTGTTAAAAATTTGACTAAATAGTCTTTATGGAACCAAACTAAGTAAAAAAAAAGTTTGAACCGAATTTGATCGGCTCACCGTAAAGGAAATGGTCACAATGTGGAGTGGAGCCATTGGGCATTCGCCTGATATCAGTGGCCGGCTGGCCGCACAGGTAAACGCCGCGACATACCAAGACTAATGGAGGCGGACATCAGGGGAGAGACACCTTGCTCTTCCATTGCCGTCGATGCTGTCTTGCGTATAGGCACGGTATGCACCCCCTTGATTCCTTTATCTTTCTGTCCCTTCGGAGTAGTTTATCTTTACTGCAAGTGCTCAATAAGTAACTAACTAATCGCAGGCAGGCCTAATCTGGGGCGCTTGCTCTGGTTCACCCGATGCCAGCAAATTAGGTAATGTCACTCTTGCCGTTGTTTTATACTGTATGCAATGGAAGTACAATATTTACCGCAGGATGAGTTTTGATGAAACTAATGGCTTGAATTTGCAATATCTGCATTTAAGTCTATAATTGTAATTATGTTCTTCATGCTCCCCTTGACATATCAATTTTATACCCCTAACACCCACTTCACTAATTAACGAACTATGGTACAGAAAAAGAAGAATTATGTCTATGTATCTACACACAAGTAGGTTCACACACAAAATATATGTGCATATGTAGGTGTTTACATGCTTGCTTACGTATCTAGAAGCATTTTTCACTTTTGAACAATTATACCATGCACTCTTGAGTGATTTACTCATTATTTCTAATGCAAGTCTGCTTAATTTCTACATCACTAGCTTGAGTGGTTTATGGTAGACTTGGTTGAAACTCTAAGACGCTGAGAAAAGCTTGACCCTCAGTTAAGGATGGGGGATACATAAGAAATACTGTTGCTCTTCCTAAAGTTGCCTTTTTAGTTAGACTTAAGTCTATGCTTGGATGCACCTTGCCTTTTGTGCTTCTGATTGTCTGGTATGTATGTGACTGGTAATCATGTACTTCTTTAGCAGTAACAGCTATATATTGTCCTTACTGATCTTTTCGAAACAAGCTGGAAATCTTATATGAATAATTATCTGTCAACATTTTTTGTCCTTTTGGTGCTGATCTACATCTCATGTTCAGGCTTGTTTGCTGCATTTTTTTCTCTTACTTCCTGTGGAATTCAAAGATATATTAGGAGAGATGATTGGGTTTGGATTTTTTTCCTTCTTCTCCATCCATTTTTAGGTCTTATTTAAGAAACTGTTGCAGCTGAAGGCTTTTCTTGATGCTCACAGTAATTTCAGTGGTGAGATTTTGTGCTAGTGTGTATCTGTTTACATTTTTCTTCTTTTCACACTGAAGCACAATTATTAGATTAGTCCAAATCTAGGCTAGTAGAGCTATGTCTAAGGAATGTCAGCACCAGACCACAGGGTGACCCCTGGGCTGGTGGGGCTCAAAACTTAGCATAGTAGACTTTACCTGGATGAAGCAGAAATTGGACCCGACTAAACTACATATAGCAGGAATTATTCATAAGTACCAGGTTCGAAGTTCGGATCCTCAGATTCCATAACAGCCTCCTCTGTCACCACTGGGCAGTTCACTCATTGCAAGTGATAGTTAAAATTCAAATCATCATTTCTGACTTTTTTTTTTTATTTATTAGTTTTCTGTTATTCAGCAAATCAATTTTCAAAAGCTCTAGCAGACAGGTGCATACGCGAGACAAATTTGTGAACTTTTCCAAAATTGATTACAAAATTTGGAACAGTCATCTAACATCTACGTATACGATAGCTATAAGAAATAACATTTTTGACAAGACTAATGAAGTAATTTTATAGTGTTGAAGAGGTAGTCTCATGTTACCATTGTTAGGTAAACGCTCTCATTGGAGGTGCTGTGGGGGAGTGGGGGGGTGGTACCCGTAGTTGAAAGCAGGTTGCTGGAGATGCGGTTTTGCATGTGCATTGTATCATGCTGCTGAAGATGCCATTTCACATTAAAATCAAAATCCTGAAATAGCAATCAAATGTGACCAGCAAGGTTATTTCGTAGGTTTGTACTTCCTTATTGCGGTGGGCTATATACTGCTGCAGATTTTTGTGTTACAATAGTGACCACATGCTTTATACTAGTGGTTCAGCATGCAACAATTCTGATACCTACAATAACAACAACATTACCCCATTGCCTTAGAGGCTCTCGCCTATGGCGGGGTAAGGGAGGGTCGGATGTACGCAACCATATCCATGTATTAGAAACATAAGAGGTTGTTTCTCGATGACCCATAATGGAAAAAACAATTCTGATACCTAACTAGAGAAAATGTGAACAGTTTCATTATATTATACTAAGGTATTGTTGTCTTTTATTGGTCTTATTCTTTAAGCTTACTTGATAACTCTAGATGCTGCTCTGCCTGGATTAGTCAGAGATTCCATGATATCTTAGACTAATATTCGTATTTCATGTTGTAGAAAGTTGGCGTCACTTTTTTAAACTGCCATCGGATCTGTAATATGTTTCTGGTTTATTATCACAATCTTTTGTCTTTCCCCTGAAAAGTGGCTTCGCACCGCCCAAAAGCCTAATTTTAGTTTTTCTTATTTCACGATGATGCAGTTCTTGCTACTAAGTTGTTTGAACTTCTTGCTACTAAGTTGTTTGAATTTTGCAGTTTTGAGTGGAATATTTTCTTCCTTCTATCTAGCTTTTCTGTAGTTCAGGGATGCAGATATATTAGTGATTTAAGAAGGGCTTTATAGGGTCAGATTTTGATGCTGTATACTTATCACTGATTCACTATCAGTGATCATTTTGTCTAATTGAACTTCTTCACAAGTAGAGGGCAAATTTGGGGTAGCTAAAGGGTGAAATGTTAGGTGCATGCCTCTGTGAATCTGTTATGGTAGGTTTACATGTATTAATGCTTGCTGTCTGCCCTCTCCGCATGTCCTTTTACATTTATTGATGTAGAATCAACATCTTTAGCTTTTCCCTTTTTTTTTAAAAGTACATACACATATACAGTACATGTCTCTGTGTGTATATGTTATTTATTTATTTATGTAATCTACAAAGTAACTTTTGATTGCTCTTACATTTATTAGAGTGAAATTCATGGAGTTAATATTATTGTTTCTTCTCGAGTGTTATTTAGCTAGCTTGAGTAGTTTTGCGTTTGGTATGAGTTCACTGCATCTCCTTTGTTATTTTTTGTGATTTACTTCTATAATTATCACTTATTCCTACATTGAACTTGTTACAAACCGTAGACTTGTCACCCGAAAAAGCAGACACCCGTGTGGGAGTAAGATCATCTCCTCAAGTGATATCTCTTAAACCTTCTCTTAAGCTCCGTATATTCTCCCCCCCCCCCCCCAGGTGGATGTGACAGAGCCTTGTTTCGTGATTATCTTCATCTGGTTTACTTTACCTATTTAAATACGTATATGCCACCGATAGGATAATTTTAGTTCTGCTTGCTGGCTGGTTGGCAGGCATTATAAAGATGTCGCTGCCCTATCTCATTCGTTATTTATTGAGCACACTTGGGTTCGGTGATACATGGCTTTAATGATTGTGATATATGTACATAGTTATGTTTGTCCTATCTCATTTCTATGATTCATATAAAGGAGCATCACTGCATGACATGTCTTTTTTTTTTTTGTTTACCACAGTAGGGGAGGTCTTTACCACTAGGGTAGTTCAAATTTCCGGTGCATGAGAATATAATTCAAGAAGAAGAAAATTCAGGATTCGGCCATATGTTTAAAACTTTTTAAGTGATAAGTAAAGGGGATTGGGGAGAGAGCGGGGCCTAGGGTAATTCAACTTTATCCTTAAGACATGACTATTGAAATGATTATCGAGACGACTATTATCCTTAATTATAGGACTAAAGAGATGACTATTTTACTGTCCCATCAGGCCTGTGATCGTTTCTTCAGTTTGGCTTTGCAAAACAAACTGGGGATGTTTACATGCAAGCGTACCTCATATAGAGACTGAAACACACTTTTATCAACCTATGAATACATGATTGATGAGTTAATATGTGGGTATTCATTCTGATGTATTTTGATAAATTTTTAGTCAAGTGATTGATATAAATGATACGCAGACGGAGGATGCGAATGTTAATAGCAAGTCATTTCTTGATTAATGAAATTTCATAACGGTATTGAAAAAGTACACCTTTAATGTTTGACAAAATTTGTATTTGTACCTAATATTTGCATTTGCACTCTCTGGTTCTAGGTTTATGAGCTATTGATGTGAATACGTTTTCTGGTGTGGATACAATTTTAACCATTTAATGTGATCTTAATGGAGAGGGCCATATCTTGCCTTTTGAGTTTCGGATAGAATTCACGAAATCATCTGCATCGTCTAGATACACCCAATACTTCCGCTTGTCTCCCTTTCTGAATTTTTCAATCCCGTCTTCCACACGGTCCCTTCTTTGCAATGTATTGTTCACATTAACTCTTGTATAGTTATTTGTTAAATTTTTTTTCAATCCTTGAATGGAAGTAATCTAATGGGTTAAGTCCTAAGATCAACTATTAATAAATAAGTTGGTATATAAAGTTCTGAGTGTATGGCGTGTAAATGGACTTCAATAAATAGTCGGGTGATTAGCTGTTGCTTCCCCTCCTTCCCAAAAAAAAAAAAAAAAAAAAAATTAGATATTGTTTTCAATGTTTATTTTTGTTTGTCCGAAAAATATTGTTTAGTTTCTAAAGATATTAAGTAAGTATTAGTACTTAAATTTTTTGTATTATTCTTTCAATTAAAACTTATATAATTTTTTTCTATTTTACCTTAAGTAACTAACTAAGGATAGAATATGAGTTATTTAATTTATCATAGCTATTGAGACTTAGGCCTCCCTTTTGCTAAAAAAGAGGTAGAATAGGAATCATAGCATATAAAGTTTAACTTTTTAAATTTTTTCTTTAACTTTTTTAAAAGAAAATACATGAGGATTTCAGACCGCTTCAAAAGCAGAGATGAAATTATGTTGTATTACTTTTGACGGTTAAATGACTAGTGTGTTCTTTCAGTAGCAAAAAACTAAGCATTAGTGCTTCTTTACAATTTATCTACGTAAACGTTTTAATTTCTTCCTGCCAAATAAACCATTTACCATAATACATAGTTTACGCACCTATCCATTCAACGTGTATTAAAGTGACATTCAAAATACAATGATCAAAATAAAATTAAAAGTAAAGCATAACGATTCAAAATACAGTGGTCTAAATAAAATTTTTAAAAAAAAGTAAAGCATAATAGACGTATATTTTTCAGTCACTGTATTTCAGATATTTATGTCCTGTAACTATGGTGCCAACGATATACGTAAAAAACTAAATCAACCATTCATTTCTCATTCACTATATATACCATGATCATTATATTATATATCCGTTCCATAGGCGATCTTTGGATACCATGAAAAGAGGTTGTTTGATAGGTCATTCTTTACACGACGTTTTATAACATATGGTGATTATTTGTACTGACGTTAACCGTATTATAATTATCATTTGTTTAGAAACCAACTCATCAGTCATTGATATACTGTAATTACGATTACCAAAGCTATTAGGAACACAAACTGAAACAATCATCAACTTCTTCTTCACTGTATATTCAGTGATTATTAGATCTCACGTAAACAATTTTTCAGTGTTGTGCTAAGACATAGATATTATTAGAGCATGAAGTATTTGAGAGCCGTTCTAAGGCCATCCCTTGTGCCATAAGAAAATACTCTTAGAGATGTTCTATGTGTCATTATCTGAATACGGTGAATACAGCTATCTGAATTCCGAAAACACAACATCCACTATTACGCATCTTTTTCATTAAAAGTAAACTTGAAAAAGAATCATGTAATGTACTACTAAAGTATGAAAAAATAGTGTGCTTTGTGCAATTTTAATCCTCCTTGTGGAGTTGCCTGTTACCAAAAAAGGGATAAGCTTTTCATTAGCCTATCGCTAAAAGCCGAGCACTGTTTGATGGATAGGTTACTAGAGTAGGCCATATTTTTCTATAAATTATGGGCGACGAGCCCATACCTAATAAGTCAGCAAAATTGGAACTTTCTAAATCTCGAGAAATGTAAGGAAAATAATGTACTTGAAGAATATAAAATATTAAAATGGTACATGCATTGACATTATTGGATCTTTGTATGATCAGCTTTGATATAACTGTTGAAAGATACATAACACAATTTTACTTTTCTGTTGAATTACTACGCAACTCCTATCGTCAGTCCTTTTTAATCAAGATTTAGGAAGCCTGTCGTGAAAGACGGCTACCTATAATTTACCTACTAAGAAAAAACTTCAAATCTTTGTATATAATGAAGGCTTTTGTGTGGGTAATTCTAAAATTTCCAGGTAATTAGTGTTTAACCAACGAGGAATATATATACACACACTCACACACACATACACCTGCATACACACACACACACATATACATATATATACGTATATGAGCATTTTATTTTAGACATAACCTTAAATCGGCATTCTTCTTTACATGTGTTTATCTCTTCTTTTCAAACATCAGTGGTTTTGTTATGCTAAACTCCAAAATTTCTGCTGGGACATAGATAACCAACCACACGTTTCAAGCTTACGCGGAATTGGATATAGTTTATCCATTCACGTAGACGCATCTGGCAAATTTTAATATGAGTGAAATTTTTTTATACATATTTATTATTATATTATTAGTTAATAAATGATTAATATTTACTACTATCATAAAACTTTCCATATAATACGCAAACAATCTTTCTCTCTCTCCTTGTATATACAGATCTTTCTCGACCGCGTTAAAATTTGCTTTCCCTTTCTACCATTCCCCCTGCTTCCTTATTATTCTCAGTATCAGAATACTGGGACTCAAATCTCAATCACTTTCTTTCTCTTTGCCCCAAAATCATCTTATATATCTCTAAAGAAGAAGTTTGACAATCCTGAATCTTCTTTTATGCTTGCTCTCTAGAACAATATGGACGTTGAATATCATGAGGTGCGTGTTTTTCTTTTTTTAATTTCTTCTTTGGTTGCTTTCAGTTTTGAAGACACATCTCCCATGGGGATGCAGAGTTGAATTCGGATCAAAATGTGGCTGTAAATCAGGAAAACATCTTGGGGATCCAAGCCTACATTCTGTAGATGCTGTTTTTGTGCAATAATATGTGTGTCTTTTGATATGAGGTATTAATGGGGATGGAAAACAATTTAGGAATATGTAAGAAGTTCGAGAGGGGCGCAACTGGTCACATGTCAATTGCTGCCATCTACTTCTCCCAAGGCTCTCGTCTTCATATGCCACGGTTCCTTCTCTCTCCTTCTCTTCTTTCTATGTTCAACGCACCATGCTGATTTCACCTTCACCACCATTTGCTTGTTTCTTACTCTCTTCCTCAATAAAATATTCTTCTCTTTTGAAGTACAAACAAGAGTAGTCTTTTTTTTCTTTTCTTTTCTTTTTATCAGTTTTTGTTGTATATTTTTCATAAAAATAAGAAAAACCACAAAAGAAAAAGAACCAGACCAACTTATTATGAAACACGTGTAAAAGAGAAAAGCATTTCATGTCTTTTTTAGGTACACCATGATATGATGTACAGATTAATCCAGTGAACTAGTGAAGTCTGAGAGAGCAATCCCAATTTTATGCTTTTTATAATTAATTATAGATTGGTCTAACTTAAAAAAATTTAATAGTTAAATTATGAATTCCCGACGCTTATATGGATGACATGTAAGAAAAATATTGAAAAGGAATATATTAAAATAGAAGGTAAGTATACGTGAGAGATCTACCGTCGTGATACAATTGGGTTGTTCAATGGAGCACTGAAGTAGCTATTGGTGAGTGTTTGCAATTGCAGGGTATGGAATGGAATGCAGTGAGTTCATGAAAGGTAATTAATGTGGTTCCAACCACCCATCTCACCTTTTCAACTTCTTTTCCTCCTTCTCTCTCCATTATTTATTTCCCATATGTACTGTTCCTTGTGGTATTCATTATTGCATGCTACTATAAGAATTTTATCCTACTCTTTGGTTTACTATATTTATTATCTGCTTCCAAAAGTTAACGTACGAAACACTGGTATTTCCAAAGATAAAATATCATAGTATTTGCTGAGGGATCTAATATGGTTCTACTACCAAGATAATTCTATGGGGTGTTTGGTTGGGGGTTTCTTCATTAAGGGTGTAGGTTTGGAGGGCCTCCAAACCCATATACGTTGTTTTGTTGTTAAAATTAGGGGTATGGATTTTGGATTATTACCGTAGTATTTGTTAATAGATATCGTTTTTTGATATACTAGCTCCTCTTTGTGTTTCAATGTTGGGGGTAATGGGGGATATGAGCTTGACCACCCTCAACTCACTCTGACTGCCCCTACCCACACCCCAATGGTCAAAGACTCATGCCGCTTACTATTCTGGCCGATCAAATTTTTCCGGCCAATTCTTCGGTCGCCCATCTTCGATACCTATTTCAATTCCGATACGTTCCAAACACCATCAATGACACTCATACTCATTTTTACTTCAATATCAAATAAATATGACTTTTACGCCCAAATCCATACATTGTCATACCCATTCTGATTCCGATTCCGATACTCAAGTGCGCACCAAACGCCCTCTAAACTTCAATTATATGTAACTTGTTGAACAATTAAGTGAAGAGATACATAAACTATGCTAGAGCCATGGATACACTCATAATTTCTTACTTAGAATTATCTTTTCTAATTTTAGAGTTTTCCCAAGTAGATAATATTGTGTGTGTATCTAGCCGGAATAAAAAGGAAGAGGGGGAGAGAGAGAAAGTGAGAACGAGACTAGGCACGAGTCCAATTAATACTACTTGACAAGTTGTTGGGTATATAGTTGTCTTGGTTAAACCACTTCTTATGTTTAGTTAGGTAATAGGTGGAAGACTAACGATATTCTTCAATGTATTATACCCCATCCTTAAAAGTCAAAAAAATTTCCTAATCGAACTTAAGAACCACAATTAGTGAGATTTGACGTTTCCATTTTTAGGAAAACGATTTGTCATAATACCGATCGAAATCATCTTATTAGATGGTGCTTGGTAATCCAAGTCCTAGAATAAAAAATGATATGTGTAAAAATTTGAAATTACTACGTTGTAGAACTGCTAAGAGGGTTGTAGATCTGTAACATAAACATATGTTACACCCTGTTTCATCTATCCATAAGGGATAACCAAATTCATGCAAATTGCACCGGGGAACTTGGTTCAAGAATAACACTATGTACATGATGTTACTTTACATAAATATGACTAGTTCAGTACCGTCAATTTTTTTATCTGCATAAATACTTTTTTATTTATGTTATTTAGGATAATTACTTTATTACCATAGAAGTCAATAGCAACTAAAGACGAACCAGATAGTTGCCTTTTTAAGCTACATTTCCTTATTGGCATAGCGGTTAACACCTACTGTTACGCAGTTATCTTTTTAGGTTGCCTAACTATTATATTTAATTAAACCAAGAGGAGTTCCCATGGAAACAAGAAAGTACACACTGAAGGAAAACTTGGTTGCCTCCATCAAGAAACTCTTTCACACGGGAACTGTTCATTGCATGGGAGCAAGAAAAGTGTATCATCTGTATAGTATGAAATCAGCCCCTACCAAAAGAGAAGGGGGGGGAGGGGGATAGTAACATGTATCAAAGAATACAAGACAATAATTCACATATCTTTACACAGTATGAGCAGTTAATAGTTTTTTGTTGCAATTGCTTCTGTAGATCACTTATATAGGGCTCTAATTTTGATAATGTGTAGCAGCTTAAATGAGTTAATGTAATGTGCATTTAGCATAAGCTGTACAAGAACAAGAATAGAGGCCTTGATCAACTCATATGAAATGGAGTTATTTCCACTTTGATTGGGTGTCGTATCAAATATATCGGAATGTGTTACTTTTTATCTGAAAATGTAAGTATAAATTTCAATGGCCATGGTATAGGAGTTGGGATCAGACTGGCAAGTGATGGTTATGCCGTGTTTGGAATGGATTACGAAGGACATGGTAAATCAGGAGGTCGGCGTTGTTACATCAAAAGGTTCAGCAACATTGTCAACGACTGCAATCGTTTCTTCAAATCTGTTTGCGGTAAGTTGCCTAATTTGCACGCTTCTGTTGGTATTGGATATAATTTACCTCTTTTCTTTCCCCCTTTTAGTGTGTTTCTTTTACATGTTACATGATCAGCTAGGGAAGAGTACGAGAAAAAGAGAAGGTTCCTATATGGGGAGTCGATGGGCGGGGCAGTGGCCTTATTAGTACACAAGAAGGACCCCTCCTATTGGCATGGTGCTGTTTTGGTCGCACCAATGTGCTAGGTAATAGGACATGTGTGCATGAACATGTTAACCCATGAACGTAATTTTTGAGCTTATGTTGAACTATATTTACTCATGTACTTGTTGGCATATATTCGTGTTTGGACATGGGTCAGATTTCGGAAAAAGTGAAGCCACATCCACTGGTTATAAGCATGCTAACTAAAGTGGAAGATGTTATACCAAGGTGGAAGATAGTCCCAACCAAAGACGTTATTGATGCTGCTTTCAAGGACCCCGTCAAACGGGAATAGGTACATCTTTATTTTCTCCTCCTCCTCCACATGGAGAGTGTAGAACCCCATCATTACAAAGCACTAATCGAACTTTGAAGATGACACGCAGATACGAGGGAACAAGTGGATATACCAAGAAAAGCCCAGACTGAAAACTGCTTTGGAGATGCTGAGAACAAGCATGAACCTTGAGAGTAGCTTGAATGAGGTTATAATATGTCTTCAGCATCTATTGTCCTCTTTTGAGATACATGGTCTTATGGTTGCAAGAACCATATTGTTTGCTCTTACATTCTATTAGATAATGTCAGACCATGTGTCATATACGACCATAATATACAGTGGTATTCTAGAATCACTCAATAATTAAACAGCTTAATTGTAACGCCCTAGCAGGAAATGAAGATTTAGGCTCATACCTGTACTTGTATCAGGGATTCTTCTTCCTTTTTTTTACCAAGGTGTGACGAGGTATTAAATGAACAGGTGACGCTGCCTTTCTTTGTGTTACACGGAGAAGCAGATATAGTGACAGATCCAGAGGTGAGCAAAGCATTATACGAGCAAGCAGGCAGTAAGGACAAGACCATCAAATTGTACAGAGGAATGTGGCATGGTTTGACTGCAGGAGAACCTGATGCCAACATAGAGATCGTCTTTCACGATATAATAACTTGGCTTGATAAACGAAGCATAAACCATGACGAAACACGCCCTGACGAAGACAACTTTGATGGCATTAACATGCAGTCATCTGCAATGGAATTACAGTTCCAAGGTGATCAATCGCAAACACCACAAAGGAAAACAGCCAAAAAGCAGGGGAATTACTTGCGTGGATGGAAGGGTCGCCACACGCACCATCACTCTGCTATGTAAAGTTGTTTCCTCTGTCTATATATGATCCCTAGACAAGGGAATGAAGTGAATTTAAGATCTTCATCTTCGTGTAAACTACTCTAGTTTCTTTCTTATTCATGTGGCAGGTTTCGGGTAATGATTTTGTTAATCCTCCCTATAAAACATTCCTTCTTTATTTAACATCTTTGACAGTGTGCGGAATGGCAAATTTTTTTATATTGTATTTGGATTTATGTTATTTAAGTTATGTAGTTTAATAGGTTTAATACAATAAAATTATGTTGTTGATAGTATGAAATATTCAAAAAATTGTATTCTTTAGTATAAGCTAACTGGTGTTCATAAATAGTTTTACTATTTTGTGCAAAAAATATTCTTTTCATATAGTAAAAGTATGAGATAGAAAGAGCAAAACAGAACCGTTTTGGTTAAATGAAAAAAAAAAAACCCCAATAGATATATGAAATGACTATTTCTTTCTCCCGGCATACCTTCAATACAGAAAAAGTGGACACAGCAAATTTCATCAACTTGTATTCAAGTTAAATCAGAATTTCTAGCCTTAGCTATTACTTTTATGCCTCAGAAATATTGTTGATATCATAAACAAAATTTTGATATAACATAATTTAAACTATATTAAAATATTAATTTCGATAATATTTTTGAAAATTTATCCAAACTTTTTTTTGGGACACAACTTAAAACACTAAACAAGCAGACTGTTTATAATTCAACCTAGACGTGTATATTTCTTTTTTGGGTATTTATATAAGTAAATTGGAGTCAGAAAAACGCTGGAGGAGGAACACGTTGCTCCCCCCCCCCCCCCCCCCCCTCTTTTGAAACGTTGACGCGTTTGTAGGCCTCTGTCAATCTATAGTCATATGCGTGGTCGCTAATATATGAACCCCTCGAACCCTAATCTCAGTTTAGCACTCCACGTTTGAAGTCCTTGTTGCCCGGCCGTCGTCCGAAAATTTACGCCGTAAAACTATCGTCGATTCAGATAGTCACCCGTTTACGTGGTCAGTAACCTAGTATTTGGATATTCCAGTCTTATATTCTTTTAGGTTTGTTGTTTTCCTTTTCATTTTTGTTGGGCGTTGGACAAATTGTTTTGAGTTGAACATCTTTTAGGCTTTTGTTCTATTATACCTATAGACGTAAGGCATGAGTTTCACTCAGCATTCAGAACTCAGGCTTTGAATTTATGGATTACGACGAGTTACAATTTTTTTTTGGATAATTCATACTCCTTTCATTTGTTTAACCGGGGGTTTTTTGGAGTCTTTTATCATTGTGATATTCTAAGTTAGGCATACTAGCTTTTAAATGGTATTATTTTCAATCTTGTGAAAAGTAGAAGAATGAGTCGGTCAAGTAGGACTCTTTACGTCGGCAATCTTCCGGGTGATGTTCGTGAAAGGGAAGTTGAAGATTTGTTTTACAAGGTACTTATTCTGATCCGTGACCCAATTCATATGTTTTACATGACTTATTGGCCTTTCAATCAATTGGGTTTGCACTTGACAGGACATAACCATTAGGCTGTGTATTCTTTGGGAGAGAGGGGTTGTGGGGGGGGGGGGAGGATGTGGTGGGGAATGGTCGAAGTTTGAAACTATCAGATACATTTTGTGACGATAAGGATGTGTATTATTAGCAGACCTGTCTCCCCTAATTAACCATGAAGACACAATTAAAGTGCCTTGTCATATAAGCGGTCTGTTTCTCCTAATGCATTTTATTAGCTCTTGTAAGTTCTCTTGGTGAATGAATTCTGGATATTGGTCGTGAAATTGTACTAGATTCAGTCTTTTACTTGCCAAAACAGCTGAAATGTGTGTGTGTTTTTTTTGTTTGTTTGTTTTGATGGAGAATAGCCTTATGGGAATATTTAATTGAGATGCATGAATAAGCGAGGCCATGGTAGGAAATATTGTTTGAACTATTTAATGGGCAAATAAGAGAAATATTAGAACAACCGTGGAATTACTGAATTTGTGTTGATATTCTGAAATACTTTTTTTTTTTATTTCAGAAGATTCTATTTTAGTTTTTATGCCCTATTCGGTGACTTAGGAACATTTACAAGTACTCTATGGTAGTTGTGAAGTAGCAATTTGGTAAATCAATAGAGTTTTAGGGTACCAAACTTTCTGGACAGCAAGGATCTGCAATTTGTCTTTTGCATCTTATCTCTCATATAAGCAGGAGTGAACTTGTTGAAGTATTAAAGATTTCAGTTATCACCCTTCAAAGTGTACATGTTCCAGGGGTACAGTGACATCCGAGTTGGGAAAATTAAAACTAAAGAAGAAAGGAAAAGTTGGAGTTATACTAAGAATTTGTTGTGAGTGGTGAGTCATACAATTGCTATCTGTAAGGAAGCACAAATGAACAAAAGAAGTATAAAGAGAAACTTAGTGATAATGAATTGGTGAATGAGAAGCATAGGAGAGGAGTTGTTTGCTTGTTAGGATAAGTAAGAATTTGGCTAGTGGGATTATATTCAAAGTCATCCTGATGGATTGAATCGGGCTAGGAATCTTTCTATTGAACTGATCATCGTGTGCACTTCATTGACTTTTATGGAACAATAACTTGGCCCATCTGACATGGTTGGAAGGAGCAAGATTTAATAAGCAGGAGAACTCAATGTCAATGAATATAGAAAATTTGCCCCCCCCCCACCCCCACCTCGACCATCCTCTTCTGTATTCATTCTTATTGTTTAGTTCCTTCTCCATTCCCTCCCACCTGTACCATCATAGTTCATTTGATTTTCTGATCATAAGAGAGAAAAGTGTTCTTTACATGTTATGTGGAACAGTCTGAAGATATTGTTATTATTATTTACATATGTTTTAAGGCACAAAATAATCATACTCTCATCTGGACTTTTATACTCCAAACTTTGTATTGTGTTCAGTCACAAAGAAGAAATTGTGATGCTTGCTAATGAAATTTCAGTCTAACCTAATGCGAGGAACTTGTGGAAGGTCTCTTAGAAATTATTTGACAGTACACTCTGGTTGCTGTTAATGTTTGCCTATGCATTTGACTTGGTAGTATGGGCGGATTGCACATATTGATCTGAAGATTCCCCCAAGGCCACCAGGCTATGCTTTTGTGGAGGTCAGTATGAGTTCTTAGACCGTGTTATTTAATTCAGTGCATGTTATACACACACACACACACGTATATATTGCATTTCAGTTTGAGGAGGCACGTGATGCTGAGGATGCTATCCGTGGTCGTGATGGATATGAATTTGATGGACATCGCTTGCGGGTGGGTTTTTGTGCTTTCTCAATATAATTGTGATATCTGTGACTGAAAATTGATAATCTCTTGATACAAGTATAGGTTGAGCTAGCGCATGGTGGGCGGGGTCATTCTTCGTCAACTGACAGGCACAGTAATAATAGCAGTAGTCGAGGAGGTCCACGTGGTGGTGGAGTGTCTAAGCGTACTGATTATCGAGGTTTGTACTGGATATATTTTTAGTGCTCTCAAGTAACCTTTCTTTTGGCGTAGTGTGTCAACTTCTTATTTCTCTTGACTGATCAGTTATGGTGAAGGGGTTGCCACACTCTGCTTCATGGCAAGATCTTAAGGTGAGCTGGAGTCTCTAAGGTTTTCATGTTTTGTATAACGTCCATAAATAATGTGAATTGGAGTTCTTTTGATCTCTCCTAAAAATAAAGCAAAAAGAGAAAAAGAAAAAAGTAACAGGAAATGTGGCTCCGAAATATGTGTATGAGAGAGAGAGAGTAATTGTGAGTTTCTAATAATCATTGGCACAGATGAGATGGATTTGTCTCTACAAGTCCCATTCTAATTGGATTATTCTGGGATGCCTTTGGCTGCACGCAAGTTAAGGAATGACAGTGGATTTTCAAACATATTTTTTTAGGCCCAACAAGTTTGTACCATCTCCCTGATCCATTGCTGTTGAGGCTTAACCCTCTTCCTCTCAGGCATCTAGGATGCTGTCCCAGAACTGCTAATTTCTTCATTCTCTATCACATCCAAGAACCACACCCCCCTCCCCCAAAAAAAAGAAAAAAAATCTTGCTCGGCTTTCTTCTCTTCAAACAAAACTGGATACCCTTTAGGGAGGCTTAGTTCTGTTTGCCACTGTTTGAATTATTGATTTTTTTTTTTTTTTTTGTTTCTATCGCATGTGTATGTCTTTCCTACTGCTGTCTGGGTTTTATTTGATCTTCTAAGATATTTTTTGATCACTGCTTTGAAGCAAAAGATAATTAAATACCTTGCTGGTGTACAACCAGTAATGCAGGGAATGATCATATTCTTTCTTTGTAGGATCACATGCGGCGAGGAGGAGATGTATGCTTCTCTCAAGTTTTCCGCGACGGAAGTGGTAAGATCATAAGAAAAACTTTTCCCTTCTTGGATGAACGATTGCAAGGGAAAAGTTTGCTGGATTTTTCTGCGGTCTTGGTTCACATAAATCCTAGGGCCATTGTTTTACCTTTGTTCTTATTTTAGCAATACATTGATCGGGCTGGAGAAATTTTTGGTTGTCCTGATTTTATTTTTGTTATTTCTTGTATATTTCCTTCTTGTCTTATGAAACGCATGTTTGCCCTAATGCAGATTTTGAATGTAGTGTTTGCACATCTGTTTTAGTTTAACTTTCCTTGTTTGTGCATGGAATGGTGTTGATGCTCTTTTACGTGTTTCATTACCTGTGTTGACCTGTTGGTATTTCCACCCATTTGCGCTCTTGTATACAAGTCCTGATTGTTGTTGTGCCCTTGGGGTGTATGCGTTTATTTTGTAGGGAAGAGTTCACAAATGAATATGTTTGCTGTCAAACTTAGTTTGTTGTTAAAGTTTAACATGGAAAAGCCATATGTCTAGCACAATTCGAGGTGTTTATGAATGCTTGAAGCTTTCATTCCATTGAACACATAAACGCACTTCCACATGTAGTACCAATATGAATTGGTTCAAGTGACAGATATTGGGGTTTGTTAAGCAGTCTTGGGGTCCAAATCAATACCCTTTTTAATGGGGTAGACTACGTTAGGAGAAGATGGCCTGTTTCAAATCTGAGTACCTCTGGAGATTAGTCTCTTTCTGTGAGGTGTATGATACTTTTGGAAAACCAAAAAAGGAAAAAGAGAGAAAAAAAAGGTATAGATATGTAAATAGATAGTCAGATGTTTTATGTATATATCATATTGAAGTGGAGAATGCATCCATTTTCATGTAATTGTACCCAAGACCTCTAGTCTTTGGTGCCCCAACTTTGACCATCTGACCAAGCCTCATTGGGGACATGTGTATATATGCCTGTATGTGAATGAAATTTATTTTTTGCGTTTTTCAAATACACCTTTCAAAGAAGTAACGCGATGGGTTTGCAGGCACCACTGGCATTGTTGATTATTCAAGCTATGAAGACATGAAATATGCTGTTAGTCTTCTGATGGATTTTTGTATTTTGAGTTTGCTTCTGCTTGAAGTCTTGTAGACACTATTCAGTGTTTAATGCGTACTCTTTTCTTTTAAAATTGAAACAGATAAGGAAGCTTGATGAGTCTGAGTTTCGGAATTCCTTTTCTCGTGCTACAGTTAGAGTAAGATGCACATTAGTTTTTTTGTGTGTTAAACATGCCATATACTACTTACGTTAGTCACGGCATCGACATGTCCTTGTTTTATTCTTCGATCCATAAAAAAGGTCAAGGAATATGATTCAAGCCACTCTAGGAGTCGCAGTCGATCTCGCTCAAGGGGAAAAAGTGGCAGCCGTAGCCCGAGTCGCAGTCGGAGTAGGAGCAGAAGGTTCGGTTTTATAGTTAATGATTTTTTTTCTTTTCCTTTTGATGTATGAGCTGTTCTTCAGTTTTTGGCACTTTATTCATTTTCGTCCAGCAATTCTCCAGTAAACAATCATTCTCGCCGTTCAAGATCACGTTCTAGGTCAGTGACTCCTGATTTCACCTTGGATGAATATTTTGTTAGAGGTAGCGAGTATTTTATTTCCATTTGTGCACTTATGTTTGTTAGCGAGGTTAATGAAAGGAATTGCTAGTTTTCATTCTCTCATCTTTTAATCCGAGTACTTGCACGCAACCATGTTTTGCGGAAAGTACGAGACTCTTTTGGTTGGCTCACCTCATCCTCGTCTCCTTTCTAAATAAATCAAGGAAAAAGAAAGGAATGTGTGTGTTTCATTGTTAGTGGTGGTTCTGTATGCATATGGTAAGTAGGACACGTGTTTGACTAAAGGTATTTACAAAAAAAAAAGTGTTTGACTAAAGGGAGTCTTGTTTGTATGATGGTCCAACTCTGGTCAAAGGTGCGGGGGATGGATGTATTGCTATGCTTGGATATTTTGTAGCTCTTTCTAATTGAAGTGGTGTTGGTTTATTCCATTCTATCGTGCATTTTGTAAAATTAGTTTTTGTGTGCAAGCTTGATGTTGGTGCATGTTCAGTACCCCTGTTGTCATTTGTGGATCTAAGTTTGAGGTAGCTTCTTTCAACTCACTTGCTGCTGGCATATCTCCAGCACATTTTGGCCTTTCTGACCTAAAGGTTCTTAGTTTGGGCGTGTTCCAATTGTATTATTTGTGGCTGTGTATTGCGACTTTAGGTTTGACTGCATACCTTAAGAAATTCTAGTGTTATCGGAGGAAATATATCATGAAGATGGCTATGCTACTTGAGGCAGGGAATATATTCTACTTCCTTGGTTCTCTTAACAACTAGTGCTTTTCTGGGTGATCTTTGGACCGTCTTTCTCCATTTCCCGTGTCCCGCACATCAGCCTCTATTTGTCCATGTCTTCATGTTGTCCCATGGAGTGTGGTTTTGAGAAAAAGCCCAGATGTGGGTTATGTCTTCATTTATACTTTCCTTGTCAAGATGAAGTTACCTCTTGTGTTTTTTAGATATGGATATATGCAGCAATATCGGGATTCATATTAGGAACTTGATGGGGATATCATTCAGTTGCCTACCACTCTCTTGGTTGTGGAGGTATGATGTCTTTAAGATGGTAGCTTTAGAATTCATGACGTCTCTGTTCTAATGAGCATCGGACCATGTCCATGGGTGCTAGATGGGGACAAGAAGATCATGGATTTTGATGAAGATGGACCATGAACTATTGGCATTTGAATTTTGGACTGTCATCTGTTTGCAGTAGAAACATTTTAACCATCTCTCATGCTTCCAAGCTAATATAGCCGACTAAACATCCTGTATTCTGGTTTTGGTGTCTATGGAACACTTGGTGGCATTTGAAAGGTTCTTATTTCAACTTAATTAGGTCATTCATTTGCATACCTGGTGTCTTTTCCCCGTATACTGCTAAATTTTTGTGGCTTTGTATGCTGGTGCTAATTTGGCGTGGAAGTGGCATTTGGAGCTCTTGGATCAGAGTTCTTGAGAGGAACATGTGGATTTTAAACTAGGTTGTTTCTGGAACTTTTGCAGATCTCCTTCCAGATCCAGGTCCCCAGCGCGAGCTGTAAGTAAAATATCTGTGTGAGAAACTGTTGACGCTTGTAATAGTTTCCATTGGATCCCATATTTATAATTCTACAGTTTGGTTGATCAAGAGGTTGTGTAGTATTATGTATTTTTGTTTGATTGTGGTTATAGAATCATAAAAGTGTTAGCAAAAGCCCGAGAAGGCGCAGTGCTAGCGTGAGCAAGAGTCGGAGCAGGAGCAGGAGCTGCAGTCCGAGCAAGGATTGATCCAGGTTTTGTCTTCTTTGGCACCATCTGTGTGGGAACTGGGCAGTTCCTTTATTACTAATATGCTCTTTTTCTTTTCTCTTTCCCCCCTGAGGTGTTTAGCAGATGAGCTCTAGCAGCGGCAGATCTGATGACTTGCTCTTCTGCAACTGAGATCGTTGTGCTGGATGAGATATCTCTCGCTACTATGGTCACAGCTCTTGATGTTCTTTATTATGTCGGAGTTGTGGACTACATGGGAACTTTATGGATCTCTGTTATTTCGACCATGTGGTTTGTGGACATTTGGTAATTCCCGTGCTATGTGCTCTTGACTTGGAGCTGAAGACCATGTTAGCTTTTGTTTTCTTTGTTAGGCCTTGCCAAGGGTCAAATTTTTTTGAAGTTTGGTTTGATTTTCAGATGTCTGTACGACTCAAGTTGCTTTTATCTTTCTTGACGTATTATAGTTTGTTCTAGTTGAGGTGGTGGAAGGAATGATTGTATTCGAAGAGAAGGCGGTGTGGGAAGAGGTATGGGCAGGGGGTGAGAAAAAGAAGGGTACCGACATATATTTTATCTTGCCTGCCTACTGAAGTCACTCTTTTTAGTTGGGGAATCCCTTGTGGAATGTTTAACAATAATGCATATGTAGTGAAAACGTTGATCTACGGAATATCAATGGTTGTGCTTTATCTGTATTGATTCCGGTAAGGGGAAGATCTGGCACAGGTGGGTAACTTTGCGCACGGTCTAGACACCAGTATTGACAATCAACAATCATGACACTTTTAAAAGAATTAGGAGTTGGAAGAGCGAATGAGATTTCAGTTGGTGATTGTGCTGTCTGGAAAACGAGTATTCAGATGTGCAAACGGGAAAGTAGTGGTGTTGGATTATGCATCTTTATCAAAGCAACTGAATGGGTACCATATGAGCGTTAGCAAGATTTATGTCCGATTAGCTACTCTGGAAGGACGCCGGTAACGATGTTGAAACTCTTGGCCAGTTATGATGGTAACTTTTCATTGTTTAGGGAAAAAAGAAGAGAAATGTTGGCGGAGGGAGCACGCTTTTAGTTGGGGAAATAGCTTTCTTTCAATTATTATCTTTAGTTCGAACCTGGACCCTCTGCGCCATTTTATGATTACATGATTACGTGTTAGCATTCTTCACGTCGCCTTCATCTATTGGATATCGTAGACTAAAAAGGCCCATCTTATTAATCATTCTGAACTTAATATAAAACAAAAAGAATGATAAATTTAAATTGGTCAGGAAATTTGTCTTGACAAGACCAAACTAAATCGTCGGAGAACTGTGTGGCCACTTTCGAGTTTCATCTTTAGCAGATTAGGTGTAAATTTGTTGAGGATTGCATATCCTTTTGTTGAATTGTGTGCGCTTTCTGTCCATATATTATTTTGATTTTATTAAAATCGTATATATTATCAGAACATATGTAGGACCAAAGAACTGAAGAGGGCTCTTAATTTGTAAACCACACAAGTCTCATTCCAAGGAATGCATGGCTAGAAATTCCCAAATTCTGTATATATAATACTTTTTCCCCCTAAAAATGTTGTCCTATGTTTAAAAAATAAAATAAAAATAAGACAATATTTTTGGATTAATGTAAAACACTTACAGTGGAGTTTGTGAGGCGGAAAATAGCACACCGTTGGGGCCCGTGGAACCGAATATGGCGGCTGTGGAATATTATTGATGAACTTTCATAAGGCTAAAAATAGCACACTATTCGTAGAGCTGCATATCATGTTTCTTCCACCAGAGCCCAAATCCTCCACTTTCCCAACTCTTAAGGCGATCTGATTTTAGTAGCGATTGCATCCCTAGTCCCTACGATCCATCAACCCACCAATTTTTTCAGCTTGTTATTTGCCCCCTGATTCCTGTGATTTTACTCTCGGGGTTGATGGCTGAAAGCGTGTTTTCGAGGCTTTCCGACGACGTCGTTCTCAACATTTTCTTCAAGCTCGAAGATGATCCACGGAACTGGGCTAGGCTCTCCTGCGTTTCCCCTAAGTTCTCCTCTTTGATCCGCAACGTCTGCTGTAAATCTCGAACCTCACAAACCATACCCTCTGTCGTCAATGATCTCCTCTCCGGCACTCCTGCTCCTCCCGGCTTCTGGTCCTCCTTATACAAGCTCTCCGTCTGCTGCCCTGGCCTCCTTCACGCCGGAGTTCTCTTGGAGAATTCTGATTTCGGCCTCGAGCGTGAGCTTGGACCTGATGAAAATTACCAACGTTCTATTCGGGTAACCCACCTGGATCACTCCGAACCGACTAGCAATGGAGATAATTCTGGATTGAATTGTTCTGGTGATTGCTCGTGGTCTTTATTTGATGATCTAATGTTTGATACTGTTTACGATGCCTCTGAATCACCTAGAGACCCGCCTGATTTGGCTCCTCAATGCGAACAAGCTCTGGGGAGAGACTCAAATGAACCCCCGCCTCCTCCTAAGAGGAGGAGAATTTCTAGATCACATAGGTCTCATCTGGCTTCTGGAGTGTGGAACTTGAGCCGTGAAGAAGGAAACAAATTGCTGGCCAGTCGGTTCAAAGGGGATTGTTTGTACATTTGCGATTGGCCAGGTTGTCTTCACATTGAGGAGAAGCGAAATTATATGCTGTTTAGAGGAATTTTCAAGGATTTCAAACAGTCAAGGGTGTGGAGGACAATAAATGACGGGAACAGGAGCAAGATTGATCTGAATTGCGCATTTTGTTATTGCCAACAGACTTATGATTTACATTCTGCATTCTGTTTGAGAAGATATTTTGGGTACCATGATGACGGAGAACCTGTTGTTCGAGCTTACGTGTGTGAAAATGGCCATGTTTCTGGAGCATGGACTGATTGGCCTCTTTATACTTGAGTTTGTTACTTCTCCTGCCATCTTTCCTTGTTTGGTTCTGCAACTGTGGCACGGCAATTTCTGATAGCTGTTGTATTATTAATGAAATGATCTTATGATATGTATTCAACATCCAATTTAGCATTTTTTGAGCTTTCCTATTGATTAATTGCTAGTTAATCCTACTTTAGTTGATTAGGTGGGATTGGATTTTACAGGTTCATGCTTTCAGTATGGCCGAACATATGAGATTCTGATATATCTTGGGATCCGATTTCAATTGTACAAGGATTATCTGAACTCTGAAGCACTTGCACATTTTACTTTCTTTATGTGTGATTTTCTGATTCTCCAAGCTGGGACAAGAAGTCTACCAGTGGTTTTGCTGCTGGATATGCTTTCTAATTCACTTAGCTTGCTTATTTAGGTTTTGATCCTCTGACATGTGGCATCTGACTATAATCAGGGTCTTTTTTTTTTTTTTTTTTTTTGCAAGCTGTCACATTGGAGAAGGGGCTGCTGTTGTTTTACTCAGAAATAAGTGATGAAAAGTGTGCTAGCGAAGTTATTTTGCGTCCAAGCAAATGTTATTGGAAAGGCATTGTACATATTATGAGTTGATGTTTTATTGAGCTAGTAATCAAAGGCTCACTGTATGAGTTATGACTCATTGGTCAATGCTACATGAAATAAGTGATGATTTTGAGTTGCACACTATAGATGATGAAATTTGAACAACAGTCTACAAAATGTATTCTAAAATGGATAATACCTCAGAGTTACATGAGTTTGAAGCAGAATTTTATAACATTAAAAAAGTGATTTGCCTGTCAAGAAGTACTATGCTCAATTGACAAGAGCTTGGCAGTAAATTGATGATTTCAAATACGTCAATAGATCTGCAAGAAATATCCAGAGCTATATCAAAGCATCACAAAAACTAAAAGAGTATTTCTATTTCTCACAGATCTACGTTCAAAGCTTTATCAAAGCATCACATAAACTAGAGGAGTCTTTCGCTTTCTCACTGGTCTACATCTTGACTTTGATGATGTTAAAGATAAAATTCTTGGCACAAAGTCATTGCCTAGTCTAAGGCTGGTCTACATCTTGACTTTGATGGTGTTAAAGATAAAATTCTTGGCACAAAGCCATTGCCTAGTCTAAAGGCTGATTTTGCAGAGGTTAAACTTTAGACTGATTTTGCAGAGGTTAAACATGAAGAAATTAGGAGTTCCACCTACTGAAAACTGTGCTCTCTTTCTGCACTTGCAGCAAAAAGACCAGGACCACAATCTGCCTCTGGAAAATCTCACTGTGGCCGGAGCTTCAACAAATATTATAAGAAGACCGGTCATCTATACGATACATTAAGAGAAGCAAGACCACCAAGGCCTAACCATCCATGGAGATCTTTTGAACCTACTGGTTGCAACAGTGTAGGCAATCCCACTTATAGTGCACTTCAGCATTATAATTAGCAGCAAGGACAAGGATTTTCTACTATCCCGTTAAAAGTTAAATTGAGGCTCTACTCCAGCTGCTCAATAATCAATCAAGAGAACTGTCAAAGTCCAATACATGCAACCATTGCAAGCATGAAGCAGTACCATATAGGAAACTTAACCATTGAGCAGCCACAAACCTGAATAACTTATTCTAGGGCATCATGCCACAGAATGACTGGTAAAGGTAATTTTCAACAATTTTACAAGTTGTTCTCTATTGCCGTATATGTTAATTTGCTAATTGATCTTCTCTAAAGATAAATTGATACAAATACAGTTAGACCGGATGACAAAATAATATTGTATAAATTCGATCTAATTTGAATTAGTAATTTACAAAATAATTGTATTGCTCCATTTTCATCTTCTGAATAGTGTATTTAGGAGAACAGAATAAAAAAGATAGATTGGCAGTGCTAACCTATTCAAGTATATTTGCACCAGACTAACTTTTCCCAGAAAATGTCCAAGCTTCTATTTGTCCGGTCCATTCTTCTCATTCAGTAGATTTGCTGACATATAGTTTGTGTCGGCAATTAGGTCGGAAAGTCCAGCTTGCTATGGTCGGAGTAAGTTTGATATAAGGGCTTGAAAGTCAGCCTACCAATTGGGCACTTGGCTAACCTTTTTGCACAACCAGCCAGCCAGCTACTCGCCATTGTGATAAACACCAGCAGCTGCAGCGGCCCGGGGGGGTTGCTCCTTTAACCAGCATCGGTGTGTAGCTCACTGAACCGGGGACAGGAATTCCCCATCAGACGCCCATTTTCTTCCTTCGCTCTTATGCTCGCTGCCTGAGATCGGCGACATGGAGTTTACTCTGTCAATGATTATATCTTCTGTGATGTCAACCGTATAAGTTCTTATGGTGTTTCTCCATTTCTTTATCTCCTTTTTCCCGTTTAATATTTACTTCATTATGGGTCTCCTAATGCTTGATATATATATATATATATATATATATATATATATATATATATATATATATATATATATATATATATAAATATAAATATAAGACGCCTATAAACATGTCTAGATGATCTCATCTATTAGAACCAGTGCAACTTTTATGTTAGATATGTTAATTATACATTCTTATATTTTCGAACATACATCTTATCATTTTTATTTCCATAATTCCTATTATTTGTTCATGTTCATAGTTTGATAACCAACATTCATACTCATACAAAATTATGGGTCTTATTTCGATTCTATAAGGTTTGATTTCAAGCTTAGTAAGATTTTGCAATCACAATAAAATCTCACACACTTTTTCCATTTTAACCATCTTGTTTGGATTATAAGCATTTTCGATAATTTAGCTAATAAATTGGGTAGAAATATTATTTGATAATATATATATATTATGTTAATATCTAATAAGGTCTTTATTTTAATCCTATAATACACTATTTAATATCACAATTGCTTTTACAAATAATTGTATAATTTTGTGCAAATGTTATTTACATTTGCGTGTTGAAAAATACATACATATGTGCAAACAATATTTTTATTTCTGTGGCCAATGATTGCTGTACTATGAAAAGGAAAAAAAAGGGATTGCTGTTGTACCATGTTGACTCGTATAAAAATAAAATTTAAAAAAAAAGACATTTAACCTTTCTCGTTTTGAACCACTGAAACGTTTTTAAAGTAATATGTAGTCAGTTACAAAAAAAAAAAAAAAAATCACGTTCTATGAAAGCATGATAAATAACATAACAAATTTAACAATTATTGAACTTACA
This sequence comes from Eustoma russellianum, assembly GCA_036186865.1. Lineage (NCBI taxonomy): Eukaryota > Viridiplantae > Streptophyta > Magnoliopsida > Gentianales > Gentianaceae > Eustoma > Eustoma russellianum. Next base: position 2,258,557 of record AP025056.1, read on the forward strand.
ACATAAATTTTTTCGTAAGAAGATACAACATGATTCATGTGTTAGGAAAAAGTGTAGAATATGGAAACCAAATTATTCAATAGAGAAAACCAAAAGCCGAGACGTGACTAATTTGGCATTGGCTTTAAAGTAATTTTGTTTCTATCGGTGAGCAAGGTAGTTTTTAAGCAAATGCGTCCCAGGATATAACAAATTTCTCCCTTTATTTTACTCTATTTGTATGTAAAAGTGAACGATAGTGGAGGAATAAGAAGATGAGTATTGCAAATTTTTTTTACAAGTTTTGAAGAATTTTCAAGTATATGTTGAAGATAGCAAAGCCTACATCATGTTAAAATGACCCTTTTCGTCCTCAGAACATAGCCTGATGGAAACAGCCAATGGATAATCAACTTGAAAGAAGGAGGTTGGGAGTTCGAATCCCACCGGGGGCATTTGCAGGGAATTCCATTGTTTGGGTTCCATAATGATGTACTCGTGTATATAACATGTCATTTGTCTGAATCTATCAAGTACCTGATTTACATCCCTCCATAATGTTGTACTCGTGTATATAGTATGCCCGTTGTCTGAACCTATTAAGTAATTGATTTATATCCCTATACTTCCTGTGGGACCAGGGGTGACAGAGACCCTTACTGGTTGGGGTACAACCTTTTTTAAAATGATCTTTTTCAGATCGCGAAGCGATCCGGCCTTTGAAAATACATACAAAAAAATAACCATTTTCTGCAGATTTACACTCCCTAGGATGAGCCATGGTCGGTAAATATGAAAGGAGATGTCATATGATGCAGAAGTTGCATCTTTTATTAACAAACGCAACACTTCAGGTGACTAATGTAGGTGTTTGAAGTGTTCTGGAAACTTTATTCAACACATGAAGCGCCTAATGTGTTTGGGACGCTTACATTTCTTTCCATTGTCCATAAAACATTCCAAACTTTACTCAATCTCTTATCAATAAGTAATATAACATTATATAAGATAAGTAACATAACATTATACAAGATTTAATCAATTAATTACTTTTCCAACCTCATAGCATCAAGCGCATGCAATTGAAATTTACTGCACGAGCATACACAGAAAAGGTTGGTAGACCGGATTGCAACAGCCAACACAGCAGCCACTCGTTTCTAACACGTGGTTGGTTGGCTAGTGACAAGCTAGAAGCATCACCAAAATATGATATCGTAGTCGCAGTGAATCTGTGGCAGGCAGAAAAGGTCGGATAATAAATGTGCTTGTAGTACTAGTAGATAGTGAAGTGCAGAGGTCCAGGTGAAAGATGGTGTGCCGTTCATATTTTACCTGTCTTCTCCTCACCAACTTCACGGTGTTGGTTTTCGCCGTCGAACAATATACCCGAGCCGACTTCCCGCCTGACTTTGTTTTCGGTTCCGGGGCTTCTGCCTATCAAGTTTGACCTTTTTTTTCCTGATATTTCTTTTCTCTTTCTGCATATCATTTGGTTAATATTATCTTCCAAACCAACGGGAATTCGAAAGCGAAAAAAAAATGGACCAATCAAATGCAATGATAGGATGATTTGGGAGGAAAAATAGAAATTATTCCTTGGCCTTATTGTTTTGCTTATGGTAGTTGCATAAGGGGGTGCTCCTGTTTTGCAGGTTGAAGGGGCTGCATTTGAAGATGGAAGGACCCCTAGCATATGGGATACCTTTGCTCATACTGGTCCCTTCTCTTTCTGCGCATCTACTTTCATTTCTAATTTCTTCCACCTCTTTGAAAACTGAATTGGTTGATTGAAATAATATAGAAAGAGAAGTACCAGGTATAACAATTATGTGAATATTGGGCCTTCTTATATAGGAAACGAGAACTAATCAGAGTATGGCAAGATTTATGTGTAGCTACCCTTTTTAATTGGCATTGAATCTCACTAGAGCTGGAGAAAAGCACATATATGATGTTTCAAGCTTTTGAGGAGCCAAACAGAATATACATTCTTTTGGTACCTTTATTTCTCTTGGATTTTAAAGGAATGACTTCTGTGATTTGATCTGCTATCTGATTTTGCTGAATCATATATATGCATTTTCAGGCCGTTTTAGTGGGGGAAATGGGGACAAAGCTTGCAACCAATATCACAAGTACAAGGTGCAGTCACAACGCTCTCTCAGACTTATCCTCAAATCCTCAGCCGCCAGAAAGAAAAAATCTCTCAGAAAATTTGTAGCGTCACGTTATTTTCTATGAATGTTATGGTGTAATTTCACTTAGTTTAGTGTCACAACAAAGAATCATGTACTGTTGTTTTTGTCTTCTGTATATCATATTTTATTTATTCAGTGATGTATCTGGCGCTTGAATAGCTTAATTGATTCCAGTACAGGAAGATGTCCAACTTATAGCTAGCACCGGCTTGGAGGCTTACAGATTCTCCATCTCTTGGTCAAGACTAATTCCTTGTATGTTTTCTGTAGCTGACTAGCCTGAAACTAGACCATTATTTGTCGTTCCTCATCCTACTTGTTTGTGGTTGTTCCAGATGGAAGGGGCCCAGTCAATCCCAAGGGTCTGCAATACTACAACAATCTTATTAATGAAATCATTAGCCATGGTTAGAACCAAAATCCCTCTGAAGTATATTTATATGGTTGATGGGTTTTATCAGTGCATCTTATCTATGATGAGCATGAGATAGAGGAAAGATGTGCAGTAGAACTGCTAACCAACAATTCATCCAGAGTGTATTCACGAGTACAAACTCTGATGATACAGGAATCGAACCTCATGTTACACTGTATCATAATGATATGCCACAGGATCTTGAAGATGAATATGGAGGACTGCTCAGTCGAAATGTTGTGTATGTGATCATATTAGATATTCAAGGCTACCTTGCTTGTTCCTGAGATTTCTCCCTTACGTACAAACCGCCTGCTCTTTTACTTCAGGAGAGACTTCACAGCTTTTGCTGATGTGTGCTTTAGAGAATTCGGTGATCGGGTGTTGCACTGGACTACCTTTAATGAAGCCAATGTAATTCCATTGGGCGGTTATGGTGCTGGTATTATGCCTCCTGGACGTTGTTCTTTGCCAAACAGAGACTGCGTTTTGGGCAACTCCTCAACTGAACCCTACATAGTTGCACATAATATCCTGCTGGCACATGCATCCGTAGCGAGACTGTACAATGAAGAATACAAGGTAGTATACATATCTTCAGGTTCTGAAGAACTATGCTCGTTTCCTTGTTTGTACGTGAATAGAAACATTTGCTTTATGAGATGCATGCAAATTCATCTCTCTAAAAAAATACTCATTCCGTTCCAAAAGTATTGTCATAGTTGACTTTTCAATATATTGTAATACGCTAATCGAACTATGTTGAAAAACCAACTATAACAATATTTTTGGGACGGAGGGAGTAGTAATTTTTGTAGTGCATTCATTTCTTTGGAAATTTCTTCAATATGTTGGAAAGTACTTTGTTGAATGCATCCGCATATCCCTGTGAACAAAATGTCCTTACCAGATGATGTCGGAATGCAGGGCATTCATGGAGGTTCCTTGGGATTAAATGTTTTCAGTTACTGGTTTATTCCCTATACCAATTCCTCGGAGGATGTGATTGCAACCCGAAGAGCTAATGCTTTTTATATTGATTGGTATGTTGGAATTACTCTATATATGCTTAACTAAGGTTGACATCTGTTTTTGTCTGCCAATCCTTTTTTACTCGTCAGATTTTGGATTTTGCCACAACAGGCTTCTGGAGCCTTTGTTCTTCGGTGACTATCCTGAGATAATGAAGATGAACGTTGGCAAAAGACTTCCAACATTTACTCAAGATGAATCTAACCAAATCAAAGGTTCACTTGACTTCGTAGGAGTGAACCATTACGCTACATTAAATGTCAAGGACAATCCGAGCAGCAGTGACATTGAAAGCAGGGATGTGAATAGTGACATGGCAATAAAGCTCATAAGTATGGCATCACTTGTTACTGAAAGCTTGACTGAACAAACTTAGTTTTAACTCGGTGCTTTCCCTTTCCTGTCTGTTTTACCTTTTCGTATTAATTCTTATAGTCTTGTTCTTACGCTTTGAAACATTTTTCCCACTTCTTATTTCAGCATTTGGGTTTAGCTTCTGTCGTTAACGTAAAGAGAACCCAAACGTCTAGATTTACTCTATGCTAGGAGAAACTTACAACCATTTAATTTTTTTCGTTGCTGCAGGTGAGAGGGGTGATACACCATTGGGTCAGGTTGCTCTCAATCGCTAGTACCTTATTTTGGTATCTGTTGAAAATTTGTGTTGACTCTGCTCTGTCAATTTGGTTCAGTTTCCTGTGAGGCCTGAAGGTCTGTATGGAGTTATTGGCTATCTCAAGCAAGTTTATGGCAACCCTCCAATATATGTCCATGAAAATGGTTCTCTCTCTCTCTCTCTCTCTCTCTCTCTCTCTCCCTGTTCCTCTCCTAGTTTCCAACAAACAATCCCCGTATCCCATGCATCTATGTGAAGAGGCTCATATTCTTGTATGCACTCATTTACGGATCTTCATATGAGTTTCTTTATGTGCTGTACTTACATTAACTCGGATGAGATTTCAAGCCTTAACTTTGTCCTGGTCAGACCTTGACTTTGTTCAATAACTCTAGTAAGAAGATATTATGCAAATGCTGCAGTAATAAAAATTTGGGTTTGTTTATACCGTTCGCAATCCATCATTCCTGAGCTAATTTGTTAGCTCATATTTTATTTATTAGGTAATCTTCTGGATTACAATGGCAGGATGAGGCTTTTCATGTCACAATCTTTGGTCTAATTGATTACTATATGTAACATCTCAGTATTCAGACTTGTGAACAGACATAGTTTTCCCTTGGACTCAAAGCATGCAAAGCTCTAAATATATTTCTATTTGATAGGTCAACAAATGAAGCGTAATGGAACGCTGAATGACACAGCAAGGGTGGAGTATTTACAAGCTTATATTGGGAGTTTGCTTGATGCTTTAAGGTAAGCTTTGAAAACCGATTTTTCAGTATTGGTCCAATAGGTGCAGTGGAAATCTGTTTGCTTAATAATTTCTCGTTGCAATCATTGCATGTTCGAGCTTTCACCTAGATCTGTTGCATAGATGGACTGGAAATCCTTTTTCATTCGGGAACTGTATGTAAAAAAAGCAGTCAGGAAAAGTGATGTTCATTTGGCTTGTGTTTTGTGATGTTAAAAATTGGTGGCAGGGATGGATCAAACACGAAAGGATACTTCACATGGTCCTTCTTGGATAGTTTTGAGCTACTGGATGGATATTCATCAGGTTTTGGTCTTTACTACGTAGATTTGGACGACCAGGAATTCACAAGATATCCAAAACTATCAGCACACTGGTACTCCAATTTCTTGCATGACGGAGAAAGTGATCGACGAAGCAAACCAATTCAGATTAAGAAATCTGTATCGGCACCCTCAAATTTCAGCAGCTCTACTTAGTCCCTGTTCTTGATCATAAAATTGTGCTGCTATGCATCAAACCTGTAAAATGCCAACTGAAGCACCGTTTTTTCCTTTCTGTCTCCTTTCTTCTTGTTTGTCTATTCCCCCCACCCCCTAGTTCAGTACTATATTGGTCTGGAAAGATATAATCCGTGGCTCTGGGCTACCTAGGAGTGTGCTAAGTTTGTTTATATTTTTGATTCGAATAAAATTTTGTTTGTTTAGGGTTAGTTTTGAACCTAACCAATTGCCTATTAGTTTAGATGGGTTATGTTATCATTCAAAAAAAAAAAAAAAAAAAAACACACTAGACCCATATCAAACCGATTACCTTGTCATTTACCGTTTACAGATATTTAGATAATCTCCTATTATATATTTTATAATATCTATATCGATGTATTTTATATACAATTTATAAAGACGTATGATTTAAATCAAATGTATCCAAACATAAATTAATCGAAAATGGCATACAACATTGGTCTGCAAACGGTAGTATCATCCACTTTCTAAAAATAGTTATGTTTACTAGTTAAAATTTTCATATAATCCTTTCCATTAATACGCAAATGATTTTTTTTAAACTTCAGTTAACCAAGTAAAAATAGTATATGCATAGTTATTTTAAGTTATATGACAATATTTTTGAAACAAATAGAGTAATATAAACAAATGATATAAATAAAATTTATGGTTTTTAAAAGGGCCATAAAGTCTTCTAGAAACATTTCGAGCATTCTTCCCTCTCATAGAAAGTTATTCTCACAACCAATCTAGAAATATCTTTTACTAAGAATAGCGTACCCTTCTATCCTAAAATATAAATATTTGTTGACTTTTCAATATGCTACAAATTGTATTGTACTAAAAAGTTAAAAAAAAACTTATACTTCAATATAGAGTATATAACATATATAATTGATAAATTCGCTTCTTTACATATATCATGTTGAAGAGTCTACAAAAAATTATACTTTCAGATAGAAAAAATATATAACATATATAATTGATAAATTCGCTCTCCCGAATGTGGTACATGGATCCTATACAATGTACATGAATAAGGACATGTTAACTACAATCATTAATTTACGCCAACGCAGGTGAGAAGTGAACATAAAATTATGAAAAACTTTACTTGCTCCGTTTAGGTTTCATAAAATATTTAGACAATTTTGAAAGTTTGTTTACTTTTATAAATAATTTATTATTCTCGTAAACAACCACCATACAGCAGATGTAAAATCTGTGCGAAATTATTGTAAAATTTCTGCTTATTGTTAAAAACATCAACATCAACATCAACAATAGGAGTCTAAAATGGAAGTATTAAAGTGGGACAGCAAGTAATAGGAGTGAATTCAGTCCGCTTACCCTACCAGGCTACCTATTCTTATGATGATAAGCTGATAAGGTTTGTACATTTGCACTCCTCAATGATTGCACAGTCCCTCACCGTCGGTTCAATGATTTCACAGTTCCTCACCGTCGGTTGGGCAATTTTGGTCATGATGGTGGTGCTGCATCACTTGCCCGGAGTAGTTGGCGGCTCAGACGACAGTTATACCCGAGCGGACTTTCCCTCCGACTTTGTTTTCGGTTCAGGAACGTCAGCTTATCAAGTAACGAATACTTTTTTTCACCTCGTATTCAATATTCCTCTGGCTGAAATATTTTATTCCTTTTCGACCTTTTACTCTGTCGGCAAGCAACTCGTCATTGGATTATGCACTGCTGTAGGTGGAGGGAGCGGCATTTGAAGATGGAAAGACGCCAAGCATTTGGGACTCCTATACTCACTCTGGTTTGTCTTTTAATGTGTAAAATTGTCTGATATGTGGTGCCAACATAGAAAAACAAATATTTCTGCTCAGGTCACAACGGCGGAGCTAATGGAGATGTCGCATGCGATCATTACCACAAATATAAGGTGAATACTTTCTTTAGGCTCCTCCATTAATGAAAGATGATACTCCTTCTTTCTAAAAAAAATTGTCCAGCGTGACTTCAAGTTAAACTATTTTAGTAATTATTTATATTCTATCGTTAATTGATTAATTAAAGTGAGTGATAATGAAAAGGATAGTATGAAAAATTTGATTACTACTTACTTCGTCCTAAAAATATAGTCACGGTTTTCTTTTCTAGGATGTCCTAAAAATATTTTCACTTTCTATTTTTAGTTTTATAGGCTATGTGATCTTTCAACATTATTCTTATTAATGTTAAGATAAACAACACATGAAATGCTACATTACAATAAGACACATTACATAATGTACTCTCATTAAGTTGGAATTCCGGAACTTTCTTTTTAGAACAGGGAGAGTAAAAAGAAAGAAGAAAAATTGGGTCCGAAAGAGACCGCCTTCTCTCAGGCTAGCAGTCTTCTATTTCTAGTCTACTATTCTATGTCGGATTTCCCTCTTTTTTCGAAGAGTGAAAGGGTCACCACTTCTTTTTTCTCTGCTCGTTCCAGTGAGCTTCATATCTGAAGCGAACGTGAGAGGTATTACAGTCGCTCCCCCCTAATCTTAGATAAGTTGTCTGAGGGTTCGCCGCGGTTCATTGATGTGCTTACACACAAGACTACCCTTTTTCGAAAGCTCCGCGGGACCACCTACCACTAGTCTTTTTTTTGTGTAATTCTAAATGGGAAGTTAGTCTACATATCTTATTAGTAAAACTGAATACTTGAAATTCAGTAGACCCTCTGATTTCTTCTTTAGAGATAACCGAAATGAATGCATTTTTGATCATAAAAGATTTTTTAAAAAGTGGACAATATTTTGATAACATGACTACTTGCTTTGACTTTATTCGTCTCACTCTGGTAATTGGTTCTCAATGGATTACCTCTTCAAATGCTATACACTAGAATAAATTAAGTAGCATTACTTTTCAGTCTTTAGTTTCGTTTTCCCATTACATTGATACAAGAAATTTTATATACCTCTAATGCAAGCGTGACTATTTACTTCCCGACCAATCAAATGGTATGACTAGTTAATTTCCAACTTATTAAATATATAAGATATATGTGAATCACTTATATGACCAATCACCGTCTCCTTGTTGAGCAATGCAGATTTTTATGTATCACCAATCCATTGTGTTACTAGTTACTCTTTACTTAGTCCAAGAGCAGCGTAAAATTTGTCATACCGATACTAATGTTTTATCCTTATTCTTGACGTGTATCATCTTTATGATATCCTTGTGTCTGTGTACATGAAAATGTCTATGAAGCATATAAGATGTTTCATTCTGATACTGATGGGATAGAACATTGACAAACACCTGGATCCTCTACTGTTTATGCTAGCACATCAGCATATGTGTATGAGATGCAGGAAGATTAATATTGTCCAAAAAGCTCATGTTCCATTTACATGCTTTTGGCAAGGACTGGATATCAATGTCTGTTTGTTTCATGGTGTTTTGCTGAAAAAGGACAAATAAATATTGTAGGAAGATGTGCAACTCATGGCTGATGTGGGTTTAGAGGCGTACAGATTTTCCATCTCATGGCCAAGACTTATTCCCAGTATGTTTTTACTATATCATGCTAATAACACATCCAATTGTCGATAAGATTGGCCAATTCCCTATATTCGTTGCATCGTATAGCCTTACCAAGATAACCAGATAATTTTTATAGCAGTACCAAAACTTAACTGAATCTCTTTTACTATGGCTAGTATAGAGGTAACTCAGTCAATATCACAAGGAAAGGTACAATGCGTAGGTTTGAGTAGTCAATGTGTTTGTACAACCTAACACTACGACAGAACTCAAGAAGGTAAATTTCAAAAGACAAAACAAATAGATAAAACAAGTATTTTTCCAGATGCATCCATTGTCAAAGTTGGTATCCAAGTGCGGTGCTAAGTGCAAATGTAGTTTTATTAAATTGATCCATATATAGATCTACATATAATATGCCTCTCGCTGTATGTTTTTCCCATAAAACTACGTAGTTTAACAATAAAGCATCTTATTTGGGTATTTAACCTTGGCAATGGATCCCATCCGATGTTTATTTCCAACCTACCCTTCCATCTTTGACACGGAATGTGTTTCTAAGGATCAGCTAGATATGGATCCTGACATGTTTTATTCGTTTGACAAGCACGAAAGCACCTTCTTGTTATGCTTAGACTTTTCTAATTGGTCGAACAAGATAACCTATGTTATAGCGAGTCCTGCTTGAATAGTACGATGACCAGAGTAATGAGGCTTCACATGACAGATGCATTAAGCCATGCAATCTATTAATCTCTAGCCTAGTTAAAGTATAAATTCAACCAGAAGGCCATTCGATCCAAGAGGATCAGTTTCCTAATTAGTCTTGGCGTGCTTTATGCTTTTCAGATGGAAGAGGACCAGTCAATCCAAAAGCGCTGCTTTTCTACAATAATCTGATTAATGAGCTCATCAGCAATGGTTTGGACCAATTTTCCACTTGTGCTAGAAAATTTGCCCTTCCATGAAGTTCTTGTCAGTGTTTGACCATTATTCTCATCCCTCTTGCGTCCATATTGAACATTCTTATTTTTCTAATCATACAGATATCAAACCGCATGTTACACTGGTCCATGTTGATATACCACAAGCACTTGAAGATGAATATGGGGGTTGGCTTAGTAGGGATATTTTGTACGCACACATAGTTTTCATTTGAGTTACTTTGTTATCTTATCATGCAGTGAACATTCTGAATGACAAAATATCTGTTTTGCGGATTCAGGAAGGACTTCATGATGTATGTGGATGTATGCTTTAGAGAATTTGGCAACCGTGTTTCTCATTGGACTACTGTAAATGAGGCCAACATATGGGCATTGGGTGGATATGACAATGCCCTCATGCCCCCTGGTCACTGCTCCTATCCATTTGGAAAGGTTTGTACCAAGGGAAACTCATCTGTTGAGCCCTACATTGCCTTTCATAACATGCTGCTGGCCCATTCATCTGCTGTCAAATTGTACAACAAACGGTACAAGGTACCATTGATGATTTTCTCATTAAATACTTAATTATCTTAGTAATTCCGTGATTCATAAGAGCGTTCCATCAATTGTCAGTTTTGGAACTGCTTATTGATAAAGGACTCTTTTCCTGACGTAGATCACTCAGCATGGTTTCATTGGAATAAATATATATACGTTCAGTTTTCTCCCCCTGAGAAATTTGACAGAAGATGTAATTGCAAGTCAAAGAGCTTATGATTATCACATTGGCTGGTAAGATGCACTGAGTACACACCTATGTGGATCCCAGAAAGTAGATATCCTAAAATTGGACTCTTGGTCAATTGAATTACAATGCTTGTGTATTAAGGTCCACATATTATGTGAAAATTTGATTGGTCATTCCAATTATGGCTGCAGGGTTGCCCATCCGTTGGTGTATGGTGACTATCCAGAAGTGTTGAAGAAAAATGCTGGCATCAGAATTCCAGCCTTCACGCCATCTGAAACCAAGCAACTTAAGGGTTCATTTGACTTCTTTGGAGTGAATTACTATACCCCTGTAAAAGTCAAAAATGATCCTAGCCTGCTTAACTTGGAAACAAGGGATGTTTATGCTGACATGGCAATGGATCTCATAGGTACGCATTTAGTGTCTTCTTTGGTATCTTCAAAATGAGATGCACTTGATCTTTTTCAGATTACCTTGTGCAATTTTTTCCCTTACTTGAAATTGATTTGTGTCTGCTGCTATATATAATACATGTGATCTGTCAAAAAAGAAAAACTTTTTTTCTTAAATAATGATCCGTCAAAATCATCTGATGTGCTGGTTTGTTTTCGCCCATTTGCTTTTGTAAAGTTGCAGTTTTTGTATCGTGAGTGACCTAGGTTTTTTTCCCCCGCAGTTGATATCGTTGATGCACCTCCAGATCAGGTTCCGTTTTAAACTTGATTTATTTCATTGCTTCAGCAAAATTGTTTATTTTGTTATAACACGTTGGATTTCTCAGAAGCCCTCTTCCCCATTGGGTCTTTATCAAGTCCTTCAGTACTTCAAAGACAATTATGGAAACCCACCAATATTCATCCATGAAAATGGTTCTCTCTCTCCCCCCTTTGTGTGTGTTTGTGTCTCCATGGTGAGATGGGACCAGATGTGTCTATTTTCCTCTATGTGCTTAAGAGACATGAGGCTTGGGTCCCACGTGTCGTGTTGGGCCCATCGAACCTCATATGTCTTAGGCACACGGGGCGCATCGTATCCCATCCCCTTTGTGGCATGCTACAACTATGCAAGTTTTTGGCTAATTTGGTAGGTCACTCCAGTGTACGTAACGGAAGTTTGAATGATACGGCCAGGGTGAGTTTCCTGCAGGCGCACATTGGCGCTATTCTTGACGCTGTAAGGTAAAACTCAAAAGGCACCCACTTTTTTTAGTCCTTGTTTACCAAGAATGTGGTCGGCCACTTACAGGTAGGCCCTAATGGAGTGTGTATATGTACCCGACTCCGTGTAGAAATCAGAAACATAACCTATTGTTACTCACACGACTATTAATGGAACAAAAGATTAATTTCAAAAGAAACCGTCAGATGAAGATGCAAAATGTTCTCTGCTCTTTTTGAATCTTTGTTTTACTAGTAACTCTGTTTGTCAGCTGTAATTTTGGTTTTGGAATTTGGATGAAGGAATGGGTCAAACGCCAGAGGATACTTCTACTGGTCCTTTCTTGATGGTTTCGAGTTACTGAGTGGCTTCAAAACAGGATTTGGGCTTTACTACGTGGATTTGGATGACCCGGAGCTGAAACGATATCCCAAGCTTTCTGCAGGATGGTACTCTGATTTTTTGAAGGGAAGAAGTGTAATGTAGTAGAGGAACCACTCCACTCAAAACAATTTTTGGAAGTAATAATATAGTGGCTGATGAATCTGACTGAATATCAAGTCATAAGTGCTTGTATCGGTCATGGAAGGGTATTGTTATACAAGGAAATAAAGTCATTTGTCAACCTCCTCGAACTCCTTTTTTAATATGGCAGTTTTTCCTCTTTTATTTCTCCCTTTTTTTCCGTGAAGATGCATTTTAATTTACTTTTGTTTATAAGGTACAGTTCTAAAACGTAATTACTGATTCCTAAAGAAAAACGTAATCGATATATACTTATCTAGTAATGTATATCATGGTCTCCCTGAATTTACTGTATCTGATGGTTAATGTACTTGAGCAACATCGGTAAGTATATTCAATGAAGCTTTTAGTGTTGGCATCAATAAGATACATAGTTACATGCTATTTTTCACTTAGCCATTGCTTATATGCAACTGGATTGTGTACCAGCCCATGTAGACGGTCCCATAAACACTTCTCTGGAAGACCGCGAGATAGTAGTTTTCAGGGGGGAATATCAAGATCAAACACCCACTTCTACTTCTCTGAGGAGATAGGATGACAATCTCCCAGAAAAGCCCCAAGATGAATAAATTTAAACATTTTCGTGAACTAAATATTTGGCAGCACATGCACGAGTTTTGTAACATAACAGACTATCCACGAGACAGAGGGAGCTTCTTACTAAGACATTATTTTCTTTACTTATTTATTTATTTTTGTACAATCGGAAAAGGAAATGTATCTAGAGTGAGCAAAAAAGAACGCACAAAGGATAAACGCCAAAATGATCAGAATGGCAAATAAGACTCCAACATTTCCACTTGAAAATGAAACGAGCAGCCTGGACAGATCAATGCTCTTGCAATACATTAGTTATTTGCACTTCTTGGGTAACAGAAGAAGAAAATCCACATCTTAGTGTTTGATCTTTGGCCTCTTGACAATCATAACAGTGCAGTGAGCATGATGTGCACAGTAGTCGCTCACACTGCCTAACACAGCCCTGCAACAGAGATACTTCCATTGGTTAGAAGGGGCTCAAAAACTGTACACACGACACAATCCACAAATCTAAAGATCTGATAAGTTTGTCCCAGGTCTACTGTATTGGAACAAATATTTATGGATATAAATCTTCACAGACTATATTCCATCTCATCTCTCTTGATTTTCGTACTTTCCCATGTGTGTTACTCATGGTTCTCTTGTTACCAAATTTTAAGGATACTAAATTGGCAAGGGAAGAGATAGTTGTCCTTCAAACATCAAATTATTCTTAGATAAGCAAAGATTTTAAGAATATTATACTGCTTGAAGAACTATTCCTTCTCAAGTAAGCAAAGAATTCATCAATTTTTTTAATAACCACAAAGGCTGAATCATTGTCGTCTGTCAAACCAAACGAACTTGAGCCATGAAGCAGTTACGAGACATTTCCCTCCTTAGGAAATTAAAAGCAAGGGGGATCAAAAAAATGGCATGACTGATCTCTCCACCAAAACAGGACCTAGAGTGAAATATATAGACCTCTTTATGGCTCCATAACCATGGCTGCCGACGACTAGCATAGTGGCGTGATGTTTTTCTACAGCTTCACACAGAACATTCCTGGCATCACCTTCTACAGCTTCAAAGGTTACATCTGTTACCTGCACAGAGCTCAAAACTCAGCAAAAATCACATGAACTATTAGCAATGACAACTCCACCTAACAAGACTCAACATTATCAAGAAAACCAAAAGCTTTGCGAGACCCTAAGTCTGAAAGTATAGTTGTTGTTCCAACTAAAATAGCAAGGTTCTCGGGAACCAGGTGGATATACATTGATTCCTGGTGACGATGACATGCACCAAAATCGGGTAAAGTTTAGTCACTATACACTGATTCCTGATTCCAAGACTGTTAATAATTATGCTTAGTAATAATTTATGCCAATGTTGACCTATATCCGATTTAGATGCTATCTAAAATCGGGCAAAGTGTCTTATCAGAAACAAGGACGGGCAAAGCAATTACTGATGATAAACCGACAACATACAATGAATAAACGAACGACAAAGCAAAGAAAGTAATAAGAAGAGCACGATGTTTTTTTCTTTTTGGAAAAACCGAAGTTGGCAGGCTCAAAAACTACACACATAGCCGGCCCTTATTCTTGTATTTATAGGAAAATTTTACATTGCGATTATAAGAAAATTAAACATTAAATACAACTAAGAAACATATACGAAGGAGACAAATAAAAGTCGCATATGATATCAAATACTTAAATCCTTTTTCAAGTCTTCTTCTTAATACTTGTCTTCATCTTTAACCATTAGAAGTTCAATTTCCATCTAAGAATTGACAAAGAGAACAAGCAACCTTCCTTACGGACCAAAGGTTTCTTCATACTAGTCCTCACTAATTTATTTCCTGAATTTTGTAACGTAAATAATTTTTTTTATGAGTGAGATTCATAAGAGGTCTTCTACTTTTTTTTTTTCACTTATTAGTTACTTAATACGTGTGCAAGATGATATTCCTTTTTAATTGAGCACCACACTTGTTAACGGTCCGAATATCCATCTTCGTAAGCAGTATTATTAAAATATATCCACTCTCCAATGAACAAACGTATGACATCATGTATATGCTTCAAGTCAATCACGCGGCAAAAAGAACATACCGATTTCTCGGTGCAAATCTGCTTTGCCTTCTCCAGAACTCTGGCAGCAATCTTCTTTAAATCCATATCCACATACGGCAGCACATCAGCAGCAGCTTATGATTACAATGGAGTAAGGGGGAAAAATAAAAAAGACCAATCAGAATTACTATTATATGGGATACTTGTTACTATTAGAGAAGGAAAATTGCCATTTCCAGAAGGCACTAGAAACTGAACAAAATTCTATTCAATATTTCCCGCAGGAACCACAAGTAAACAACTCAAATCTATAGTTTAAGGAAGAACTTGGAAAGAGGTTAGTAACAGAAACAGTAAGTGGGGAAGATTAAGTGAGTAAAGATGAAATACCAGGGCCAGCAAGGCCGACAGTTGTAGCAGGAGAAGGCTTAGCATGAACGATGTAAAGTTTGAATGGCGATTGCTGTAAAGAAGGAAGAATAAGGTGAATCAGCGACCACTCCAAAGCGTAGAAGCTATGCTCGCTGTCGTCGACTCCAACCACCATCACCTGTTTCTCTCCGGACGCCATCGTTTAGTTTCAATCTGCAAAGGAATTGATTCGATCTCTTCTTGCGCTCACGATATACTGATATAGTTGTCTCTAGAAACAAATGTATTAGATCCACACGCTAATTTTGGTTCGGCAGTCGAATTTTGACAGCCCATAGAATTCGGTACAACTGGCGGAATCGTGAAACATTTGGCGACCTTTTTCCGTCTATTCTTTTTTTTTTTTTCGTTTTCTTTTTCCCCAAGTCACAGTTGTGCTAAATGTGTTTTAAGTTGGAACAGTTCCTTTTATAGCTTAATTCATTAAAACTGGTTTATTGTTATGTTTAGTTTACTTTCTTGTTTCCAACCTATGTAACTTTTCATTCTTTATTCTAAGAGGCATTTAATTTTCTTAAACACTATACGTACAAAACCAAAGTTATAAATACTTTTGCGGAAGATTTTGAAAAACATATTTTTTTCCTATTCATAATGGTCGATGAAAAAACTACATACATAAATAGCTTACGAGAATATTTTACAGTTATAGATTTAGTTCACGTGAGCTATTTTCACTTATTTCTTATTTGTATTAAATTTAGCTTTTAGGATCCATGTAAGCAATACAAATTTATTTATCTCAGTGATTAAACCCAAGTATTGTGCGATTTAAGTCGCAAATGAAGAATTTCGAGTTTCATCACCCGAGATAAATGTAACAGAACATTCGAGTTGTTGTATCATCCAAGAAACAAGAGCAACGTGTTATGTTTAAATGATGGAGGAGGTTAAAATATATCAAGCTATAAAAATTAAGGAAAAACTTAGTCATTGATGACACTGTAGATCTTCACACGGATTTTCGCTTCTAAACTTGCCTTGCTGCCTATTGTGTCTTTGAATGGGATAGTAAAATACATTAACAACCAATGTTTCTTTTAAGAAAAATAATGATTATTGGCACAAAAATACCAACTTCAACTGCAATGTTTAAAGTCTGCGACATCAACAAAAATTATGGTAAAACATTACATTTTGATTAAGGATTAAATATAACAAAGTTAACGGCCTGCCTTTCCCCTTTATCATTTTCCAGTCGTACAAACAGAGGGCAAAGACATATACTAGTATCTGAAACCAGAAACACACCGTCATATCTTTAGGCAAATAAGCTTTGATTTCTTCAGGAGGATCAGCCAACTGCTTCGCCTCTACCTCCTCCCTTTGCTGATTTGTGGCACTGTAAAGTACTGCAAAGAAAGGGCATCAAAGAGACGGAAATTGGTATTTCACATCCTTGACATTGTCTGGCAACTGAACAAATATTACCTATTTCTTAAATTTCAAGTGCCCGCAGTCAACATAGGATTTGTATCTCCACACGCATGATACCGATCGCACAGTTTCTTCAATGCAGCTACAGAATGCTGCATCTTGTTAAGCTTTATATCCATGAACATGCTCTGCATCAGAAACAAGTATGTGAGAGGAGGGAAACATGCTCTTTTAACTGGAATATATGCTACAGAATTTCCAGCTCTCACCTGATAGTCATCTCCATATTTGTCTATTAATTTCTGAATGTGGCGCCGCTGCATTGCTGTTAAAGGTTGAAGACCAGCATGTCTTCCATCCCTCCGCTTCTTCCCAAGTGCCTCTTTTAAATCTAGAGAGATGAATTATATCAAGGTGTAATTCTTTCCACAGAAGCCATGCATTTCAAACTTCAAAGTTCAAAAGCAAGCAGGAGTAGCCACTTTTAGGCCTTTGGCTTCAATTACAGTATTCATTTGGCATCTTCAGTAAAGGCCTTGTAGGCTGCAATCCACCCCTACAGCCCCACCCCTCTTCTCTTTCTTTTCTTCCTTTGTTATTCCTTCAACTTATATTTTTGTTACAAGATGCAAAATCTTGATTTTCCAAAAAGTACATCTCCATGAGGAATTTCTACCTGATCTTTTTTTTTTTGTGATAAATCAGATGTCTGTTTTCAGTTTCATTCAGTAACTGTTCATCATCAATTTAACCCACACAACACAAGTCCTCATCCCACAATAAAAATAACACAAAAAGTGGATATGACTACTCTATCAAAAAGTGATCATCATGACATCTGCAGAAGGTACAAAAGTTTACTAAGGTGCATAAACATACCATCAGCAAATGGTATTCTCTGATTACTTCAGCAAAAGCATCAATCTACATAACTGATTCAAAATGGCATATATCACAGCTACAAAATCAATGGCCCCATGCATCAAAAGTGCTCGTCTAGAAATATCACAAAATGTTGATATGACTACTCTACCAGCAAGTGATTGTCATGCCAATCTACAGAAGGTACCAAAGTTTACTAAGGTGCATTAACATACCATCAGCAAATGGTGTTCTTTATGTCAATTACACAGGGTTCAATATGGCAATCTAGGTTTGAGAGCTAGAAGTACATAATAAGAAAAAATGCCCTTAAAACCTATGCTTGGTTAGAAAAGGGGGAAAAATCCCTTCCAAAGAAAAGCATGGAACTTGTATGATTATAAGTACTCAGTTACCATCTTCTGACTAAAAAAATATAAGTAATAGTGATAGCAACGAATGGAATCTATATAACTCAAAGGCTAACAAAGAAAAAAAAAAGTATAACAGCTGACCATCCTCTTCAAGGTCACTGCCGGAATCCAGTGCAGGATCTTCCTCCAAGGCAGACGACGGCGGCAACTGAAGGGAGTCGCTTTCAATTATGTGGGAGGTGCGAGAACGCACACTGAGCAAATTAGGGTTAGAAACAAAGCCAAAAGTCTTGTAATTGCGGAGACGGGTGGCCTTGTCATCCCACTGGGATACGGCGGGTTCTACTAGTGATCGGAGCTTCGGCGGCACAGTGAACGCCGGCTTGAATACATTAGGGTGCTTCTTCGGCAGACCAACTCTCACTTTTGGCCTTGATTTTTTGGATTTCCTTCTTGACCCCCCCATTCCTTAGCCCCCCCTTCACTGTTTGTGTGGGCAGAGATAAGGAGGAGATTAGGGTTTTAAGAGAGGTAGGTGTTCGTAGTTTATTCAGACCAAACAAAAGTTTTTGTTTGTCTTTTTTTTTTCCCTTTCTGGGAAACTGTTAAACCACCTATATTTTAACTTTTCAAATTAAAAGGATAGTTTCAATTTCTATGTAAATAAATCTTTTCTATACTGTATACATATTTTGGAAGAATTAAAGTTTTCTGGCAGAGCGTAATAAGAAAAAGTAGTACATTAAGCAGGGTTCAAGATAAGTTAAAAGAATAGAAACCTTAATCAATATATGTCATGATTTGTGTTCTAAGACAAAAAAAAAAAAGACTCACTATGACTCATAATTTTACATATTCAATAAAGTCATGAACTATTTGTATCCTCCAAAAGTGCGGAATCTAAATCACAAACAATAAATCAATTTCATAACTTTTGTAATGAAGCATAAATAAATCATACTTCGCCTATAACCCTCAAACATAAGTGAAACCTCAATGAAATGCAATAACCAAATGTTCAACTTTATTTAACTAAAACAAAAAAATTCATATTCTTTCACTAGGATAGTCCCTACTTATTAACTTGAAAAGAAATAAGAGATAAAAAGTATGAGTGTTAACAATTCGAACCAAGCCAGATATTACGTTTTCACGAGCGGGAGGCTAAGCGCAATTCTTTGAATCAAAGGTAAAATAAAATCGATTCTTTTATAGATAAAGATTTTAATCAAATAGGATAGATAGATGGATATATATATACATACATACATATATATATATATACATATATATATACATATATATATACATACATATATAAGGATAGATAGATGGATATATACATACATACATACATACATACATATACACACACACACACACACACACATATGCTATTGAGCGAAAAACCTTTAGATCTAGCGGTTGAGTAGCATTTATCCCAACCCGGGTCTCGAGTTCGATTCTCCTCCCCAATTTAATATATATATATATATATATATATATATATATATATATATATATATATATATATATATATATATATGCTATTGAAAAAATAGATTTCTATAGTTAAATAGTGTAGCAAGAAGCCCAAATACTTGATTTGACGAGCAAAGATTGCACAGCTTTGGGCCTAAGAAGCAAAGAAAATGAGCGAGCTACATATTTAGATTTGTATACATTGCATATAAGGGGTGTTTAACGAATTAAAATGTTCATAAATAGTTTGAGTTGGGCTCATGTTTGGTTTGGATTTCTTCGCTAATTCTAATTAAATGAGCCGAATTCAAACATGTAATTAGATTCATTTACATAAACAAGCCAAGTCAAACTCGAATAATTTGGTTCGTTTAAGGAGTTATAACATTATCAAACCAAACTCAAACACATCTTCATACTCAACATGTTAAATGAGCCAAGCTGAATTTTTTTGTTAATCTAAATGAATCCAAACTTAAAAACTAGTATTTTATCCGGTTCGGTTGGTTAACCGCGCTAACTCCGCCTTGATACGCCCAATGTATTTGTTAAGTCTGGTCGGTTTAATCGTTGGTTAAATGCAAAGTTTAAATAAAAAGAACCAGCAGGAAAAGTGTGGACGCATTATGGCGATGATGATCCACAGCAGCCAAGATTTATTCTTTAACTTGCTCATTGATATAGTTGGGAAGGCTGCGGAAACTTGAGTGAGCTTTGAAATTTGAATTGACCGAAGTTAAAGTCAAAGGCGATTGCTCAATGCCCCAATTAATTATAGTGAGTCCATTAGATCCCATTAGATCGATCAGCATACTCTTGAACCAAGGCCCCGAAGAGCGAAGGCCTCTCCAGCAATCGAGAAGGCTTCTCAAATTCTTTTGCTTTGCCTGCATCTACTACCAGCACTCTGTCGCAGTCCATCACTGTCGGAATCCGATGAGCTATACTGATCATCGTGCAAGTACTCATGTCCTCTCTGATGATTCTTTGAATCACGCCGTCCGTTTGGGAATCTACGGAGGCTGTTGCCTTGTTATGGCCAACAATTTTATATACATGTATTATTAATGATAAATAAAAAGGTAATAAAATAATGATAATGATAATAAGGATAATAATGGAGATAAGCACAAACTAGGGTAATTAGAGTTATAGTAGGAAACCTAAACCAAAACCAAATGGGAAAACTATCCTAACTTTTCTCCCCCTATATACGTATACACACACACACGCACAAAAGCATACGGCAAGTGAGAAAGAGAGAGAGAGAGAGAGAGAGGAGAGAAAAGAGAGAAGAAGAAGGGAGGCGAGGCTCCGAAACTCCGTCGTATTTGTTGTGTTATCGTCAATCGAGGTAGGTGCCTCTTCCCCCCTCAAATGGATACGATCATTGCATGCTTAGATGATATTTATGTGATTCTTTGATTCTTCTTTTATTTTATTTGCTAAAATATTTATTTGTATTCGTTTATATTTGGAAAAGCATGAGGTATTTGTATATTTTGCTGCTATATACTCGTATGAGGATGAATTTGATGGTGTGGTTGGATTAGGGCGGAAATACCTTCGAATCAACTCAAAAGATTAGGATTTTCATGGTTAGGAATGTTTTAAAAATCGTGTTTTGGCCTTGGAATAATTTTATATAGTCTCGAAATAGAAAAAAAATTGAATCGGGAACGAAAACGCCACCGGGAGGGTGGCGCGTGGGCCTCACGCGCCGCCAGAAGCGGCCGAGAGTGGGCCTCACGCGCCGGACGTGTATTACACGCGCCGGCTGAGGAAAATCAAAAAAAAAGAAAAGAGGCGGACCGGGCTGGCCTGCGGCGCAGCGGATCGGGCCGGGTCTTAACGGGCCGCGGCTGCAGGACCAGGCCCAATGGTATTTATAAAAAAAAAAAAAATTTATATAGGGCGGCCCGCTAACGGGCCGGGCCGGATGGCCAGCGGACCGGACCCGAAGGCAGGCCGGCCCAATTATCTAATATATATAAAAAAAAAAGGGGGGATAGCGGATCGGGCCGGGGACCGCGGGCCAGGCCAGAGGCAATGGCGGGCCGGGTCTGCCCGGCCAGAGAGAAAAAAAAAAGAAATTCCTGTTTTTATTAAATGATTTCTGGAAATTAGGAAATAGTAAATAAATCATTTTAATTTTCAGAAAAATATAATTAAATATCGGAAAATTCCAAATAAATTCCAGAAAATATAAAATGGTTAAATTAAATTATTTTCCACTAGTTTAATGAATTTTGACAAATGTAAGTAATTAAAATAATTAGTAATAAATAGAATTAAATGAGGAAAAAAATAGGGAAAATTAGTAGAAAATTCTGGAAAATTAGTACAAGCTAAGGAAAAATAAAAGGAATGCTACATAACCACTTTCCAATATTCGTAAATTTTATGAAGCCAAATATTGAGTGCCGGAGTTGGTGAGGATGGGCGTACGGGCCCAGACGACTAGTGTTGAGTGCCGGAGTTGGTGAGGATGGGCGTACGGGCCCCAGGCGATTTTGTTGTTGCATTCATGGCACGTGCATTGCATTGGGAGTGGGTTGAGATGTACGGGTCTCAGACGCTCGAGTGAGGAGGACCATGGTGTACGGGCCATGAGTATGTGATTATGATGGATCATGGTGTACGGGCCATGGATACTTGGTTATGGTGGATCGTGGTGCACGGGCCACGGGCATCGGTTGGGGTGGATCGTGGTGCACGGGCCACGGGCATCCGAAAGGGTGGATTGTAGTGCACGGGCTACAGACATCCAGTCAATCCCGGGATCATGCATTTCATATAGGTCTAGGGCATATTGCATGACATGATTCTTGTTGCGTGTGACACGTTAATTGAGCATGCATCACGTACTTGCACATTTTTATGTGGAGTGCTTTACTTACCGCATTTACTTTATCTTAGGCATGTTATCTTATATTTATGTGCTATGTGTCATATCATGTTATGTGCTACGTGGCTATATCATTTCGGTATGTACGTTTTGTATTTGTTTGAGGCGGGCATCTACTGGGTGATTTCTGTCACTCACCCCTACTTCCCAGGTGAGCCGGATGGGGACTACGAGCATATCTTCATTGAGGACGGGACGGACATAGCAGAGTGGGCTGGTTGAGAGCTGCGGCTAGGATACGAGGGGACGCTGCAGCTGTTTTGTTCTTATTTATATTTTGAGGATTTCCACACACTACTTTACTATTTTATTTCCATGGTTTTATTTAGCAATGTAATGACGGTTATTGAAGTTTAATATATGCTATGGTTTACGTTTCCGCGAAAAAAATTTCTACGTCATATCTGACAAGTAAGAGATTGATTCGACGCTTTGTATTCTCCTTAGTGAGATACGGCGGGTGCACTGTTCCCGATGTTAGGGCTCGGGAGCGGGGCGCTACATGTCTCGTCCATGAACAGAAGTCTACTTCTTTTTAGCATGACTCTGCCCAGACATAACAGCTGTCTTTGCCCCACGCTCCAGTTGTCCCCATTATCCACCACTTCAAGCAAGGTAATTTCAACCTTTAAGGCAATTCTGGCATAGAATGAAGCCGTGTCTAACAGTGCAAGCACATTTTTAGAATTTCTTACCTAAATAATCAAGCTTTCCTGGTTTTGCAGACACCACATCCTTCAGCTGGCACCGTTCAAGACTCTGCACTTCATTTATTTTTATGAATGCATTACTTTCATTTATTCTTTTTGTACGTTTTCAGAGACAACATTCACTTCGAGGTTCTGATGTGGAATATTCCGTAGTGTAATTTCTTTTATGAGCATTTTATATGTCGAGAGAAATCATGGACTAAGTGTGCAGGGAACTGCATTAGTTGTGGGAAATAGGCATAGATTACCTTCCATATCTCATCGTCGGAGTACTTTCCAATGGGGTCAATGTTGCTTCTTACAGTCCTTTCAAAAAGAACAGGTTCTTGTGGGATTATTCCAAATCTGGACCTGAGATCATGATGCCCAAGACTGCATATATCGATGCCATCCACAACTATGCTTCCTGCTGAGGGTTCCACCAATCTGAAAAAAAACCTGAATCAGAGTTGACTTTCCTCCCCCAGTGCGTCCAACAATACCTATCTTCTCACCCCCTTGTATTCTGAGACTGATTCCTTTAAGAACTAGAGGGGTATTTGGACGGTATCGAACCTGTTCACCACAGAAGAAACAATAAGTCAGCCTAAACAATCTAACTTTATTCTTGTATTAGCATATTCACTTCAGTGGAGCAGAGATATTCTTTGTTCTCCTACAAATGTGGCACCTCCCATAGGTACCTGGTCTTTGTTACTAGTCTTGCATCCTCGTGCATTGTGAACCAATGAAGTAATCGAAGAAAGTCAACAGAATTACCTGCAAGTGTTTGAGCTGAATATTGCCCTCATTCGGCCATTCTGTGGGAGGAATTGCATGTTTGCTCTCCCAGTTTGCTTCAGGTGCTATGTTTGTGAACTGTTTCACTCTCTCAACAGATAACATCTTGTTTTCTAAGAAACAACTCACGTATATTGCCCAAAACAGCACGCCATTCAGGGACAAGCCGTATGAAAGAGACAAGCCAACATTCTTTGTTTAATTTAACATAAGTCAGTGATACTTGGATTTCCAACTCCAGAGAGCAGTGAAAGATGATATATTAGCAATAGCCACAGTCTGTACTCTGTTTCAAGTGAGAGAAAAGGAGCAAGAGAAGATAAAGTCATTGGGTACCTGGCTTGATGATACTGCTTGGTAAGACAATCATGAACATTGCAGAAATACACAAGATAAAGCTTCCAATGAGTTCCAAGCGAAAGCCTAACCACTCGTTTGAGCCAAAATTGTGGAAATCCATACGCATATTGAATTTACACGATTGATGTTTTCCTGGCAAAAGCTGTCCTGTTTCCCAAAACAACGGATGGTCGTAATTCCAGATATGCTTTCTGAGAAATGGAGGATGACAGGTGCTTTTGTAATAGAATCCAGCCGAGTCAGCTCACGAGAAGTTGCAAGATAATATCCCTGACACCAAATAGAGAAGACAGTTCAGATTCATTTTTTGTTTTCTTTTTGGTGTCTTTACATAAGGGTTAAGATCGATATTCAGTTAGGTGCTAATTATGTACATGTTCATATTTATACACCACTAGTCTAGCTATTATCATGATTCAAAATTTCTGGGATTTCCTTGAAAGCAAGTGATTGTTATTACTTAAATAAGAAGAGGGAAGTAATACAGAAGATCAGTAAAGCGAACGAATTAGAGATTTACTCGAAACCAGATATTCAGCCAGCCCAATGGCATCAGAAGAAAGATTGTAGGCCAAGCATTCTGACATGTGATGATAATGATCCCCAGCAATGTGATGTACATTGCAATAAATAGATTCATAAACAATGGGATGAAAACATCAATATTTGTCTGATCTGTTGATGCCTGCAAAATCAAATTAAAAGAACAAAGGTGAGCAGAACAATATCACAGCTGATACTGGTACTACAACATCTACTCTGATGAGGAGTGTCAAATATTTACCCGACTTAGAATTTTTCCAGAGGGTGTGGTATCAAAGAATGGCATTGGAGCATGCAATATGCTCTGAAGAATTTGGCTGAAGAAAATTTGTGAGGTCTTGAGCCCCATGGTAGTAATCAGAACAACCCTTGCTATAATTATAACAAAGGAAGCAGCTGCTAGGGTAGCATATACCACAATGAATAAAGATGGATTGAATAACATTGCACGCTTTTCTGCAGTTTCATAGGCCAACCAGTAATCGCTTGCCATTTGAGTCCCTTGCCACAGAAGGGTTACCAGCAATGCAGCAGTAACACCCTACCATCCGAAAGATTCGGTGCAATATGATTTATATACTTGTAAGCTGACTTTCCCAGTTTCTCTTTCTTCTTCTTTGATAAGTTTGAAATTCGCGCCACTTTTTGGCTGCTCATATTCCTCGCCTTTTTCTTGTTGATGATCAGAAGACGCCTGATCAGATTTTGGTTGTTCTGTTAAAGTTTCCCACTATTTGTTGCTTTCCACTTCGACAAGTTCCATCGAGGAATCATGGGCAGCTACAAGTGCTTTAAAATGCATTCCAGGAGTGAGTAGATCATTATACTTACCTGATTCGACAATATGCATCACCTGATAGTGTTGAAATTGATTTTTGTTAGAAAAAAATGCACATGCGTAGAGTATAATTTAATAGGAACAAGAAACTGATCAACATTATGTAAGAAGAACAAAAAGAATACATACAAATATCTGATCAACGTTATGTAAGAAGTCAACTTGGTGTGTGACAAGCAGAATTGTCTTCTCCCTAAGGGCTCTTCGAATGCATTTCTGGAACAGAAGATTAAATGCATGCAACTGCTTCCCATTTCAACAAAATTAAAGCCTAGAAATGATCTTATCTAATGAGACTTGGAAAGTACCTTAAATATATTGGTGCCAGTGTGAGCATCCACCTAAAAACATAATCAAGTAGATAGATACTCAGAGGCGTCCCCCTCGTTGTCATTCTCGCCGCTCTCCTCTGCGCTTTAAACTGTGTTGTTGGACTTGTTGCCGTTGCTCGTTGCGTCTGGATGCGAGCGGAACCAATATTCCCACGGTCTTGTATCGACATTGCCTTCTTCTTACCGCATCCAAAAGGAAGCTATTGAAAGGGTTACCTATTTGGAGCTTGTGAATAGTTACAGACTAGTGGTAGTTTGACATCAAATTTTACTTTTACTCAGTAGCAGGAAATATACACTGATGTAAATTGTTGACAGTTATCAATAAAGTTCCCATTTCCGCCAAAAAAAAACAGATGTTTATTTATGATTCTCTTTTCCAAATGTTGCTTTAAAGTTTTAAACTCTTAATGCCATATGATCCTTATTTTAAGCTATACTTTCTTTTTACAAAAGAACATTAAACCGAGTCTTCTGAACAACATTGTTGAATTTTGTAGGTTCAGCTAAGAATAAACGTTTATGAAAAATGACAAAAACAACTTAAATTCCTTAGACGGTGCAAACAATTTTAAGAGACAAATTTTATGAACTTTCTAAATATTCGAAATGTAATATAGAGAAAATTATAGTCTGATGTGGCCAAACAATGCCATTGGTTTATAAGCCAACAAATTATGATTAATCGAGTTAAATTATGTGTATATTTAGTGCAACTTCGCATACCAAAAGCGGATACCACAGATGCGATAGAGTTAAATTAGGTATTTATAATCATATGATACAATACGTCATTTTCTGACAATAGAAGTTATAAAACAAACACAAAAATAATCGACAGAGATATTAGTAGGGATCTTATTTAATTAAATCTTGATATACAAACAAAGAGTCAATCCATTTGTGTTAAGTACAATATCCAGCTAATATAAGTAACATTTTGTCTTATTTATATCTATAAATATTAAGATAACCAATATTATCGCAATACAACTGTTGTTCCAACGTGCGCATGTTTGCTTAGGCTGCGGGTGAGCGCATACGAACATTACCTTCAAGAAGAGGTTTAAGGGTAGATTGGTCAACGAGTTTTGTACCAGTTTAGGATTTAAAAGCAACCCTGTCTTGTTCAGCGACTATACACTCCGCACTGCTCTCTTGTTCTAGGGTTTTCGATTGCCTCGGGAAATTTATTGGGGAAGCGAAAGGCGGAAGATGAGGTGCTTCTTTTTCTTGATCTCATATATTTCATTTTATCGATTTTGTTTGCTCGATCTTGATTATTAAGTATCTTCCGTTTTTACTTTTTTTTTTTTTTTTTTTGCAATTAGATGCTATGTAGGCTTTTGAATGTTAAGAAAGTTGTAGGTGCAGTATAATAAACGTTAATCGAACTGCTTGAATCGGACGAATGGAGCAGTGTATCTTGAATCGGCACAAAAACCTCCTTATTGTAAGTGTTTTAGTTCATGTTAGTTTGTATGAGACTGTATGCATATATGAGATGTTAAATGGTGGTGAAAAGAGGGTATTTTTGGTGAGAAAATAATCAGTGCTTACATTTTGCCGACCTAAACAGTATTTACTATTTAACTTGTATAGTTGACGTTGGTTGTGGTTGTGGTTCTGGTGTATTTGCTTGATGCTCTTACTGCTCTCCGGTAAGGTAGTTGGTGCGTTAGAGTTTATTCAACGCAGGAGTTTTTCTCATCTCACGTGCATTCTAGAGTGATTAATTTATGAGGTTAGGTTTACATAAAAATGGATGTACTATTGATCTGGTATACTATGCAAGTCTTTCAAGAGGTATCACACACTTATGGTGGAAACATTTTTCCTTCATCATATGACTCATCTTTATGCTGGTTCTTTTTTTCCCTTTGTAACGAGCGTTACTATAAAAATTTTATTGTTATTTCAGTCGCCATCCCGAGCTGAAGTGGGCCCAAAGGGAGGACAAGGTTTATCTTACAGTGCTACTGCCAGATGCTAAAGACCCAAAGGTTAATCTTGAGCCAGATGGAGTTTTTACGTTCTCTGCTACAGCTGGGGCACAAGACAATCGCTATGAGCTGAAACTTAATCTTCATGACAAAGTTAATGTGGAGGTAAGGGCTATCTTCATGAAATTCTGAGTGCGACCTTCAGCTTTAAACTTCCACTTGCATGATGTCATGGAGTTGCTGACAATTGCTTAAGGTGTAAGTGTCCTGAAGTAATGAAATAACTAGTCCTGACGGATTCATATAAAAACTTATTCTGATTATTCCTTGAAGAGGAAATTTATCTGATGCAGTGCTTAAATATTGAATATTGATTCGAAATTGTTGTTACACTTGAGATGAACTTGTGATCATCAGTTGTTTTGAGCTGTAACTTTTAGATTAAATTAAGGATGTGGTATGACCAGTTTTTACATCTATAAGTTGTCTGACATTTTCCATCGCCAACTAATTTGTGCAGGAAAGCAAAATAAATATTGGTGTAAGAAATATATTTTGTGTTCTGGAGAAAGCAGAGAAGAAATGGTGGGATAAACTTCTGCTTGGAGATGAGAAGACTCCTCACTATCTTAAAGTAGATTGGGATAAATGGGTGGATGAAGATGAAGCTACTGGTATGTATAGCTCTTCCTAACATTGCAGGTTTGTCTGCAATCAATAAAGTATAGGGAACTCACTTCTTTAACTCGTATTTAGGTTCTGCTCCTGCTGATCTTGACATGGGTGGAATGGACTTCTCAGTACGTACTTTTCAGTCTTTTTTTTGTTATCTTCTATACATATTGGACCAGATCTTTTCTCTGACCTTTTTTCCCCTGTAATGTGTTTGCAGAAATTTGGTGAAATGGGAGGCATGGGAGGGATGGGAGGCTTTGGTGGGATGGGAGGCATGGGAGGGATGGGAGGCATGGGAGGCTTGGGGGGTATGGGAGGCATGGAAGGCTTGGGGGACAATGACATGGATGATGAATATAGTGACGACGAAGGTAATGGACTCGCTTGCATTTGGACAATGATGAAGTTTTTGACTGTTCTCTCTCTGTTATTCAAGTAAATGAATTAGTAGGGGTACTTGTAAAGGAAAAATGTGCCATTCAATCTTAAACAAGTTCACAATGGATTTGAACGGTAGACAGATTGGAAGTAACAATAAATAGAAATAGAAAAAACATGGGAATGCGGTTATTTCCACTCACTTTTTTGGCACTAATATACAATTTTGACAATTTCAGGGCAAGAGGTTGAAAAGCCTGTGGAGAAAGCCGATGTCAATACAAGAGAGGAGGCAAAGGTTGACGGGAAGCCTGAAGTTGTACCAAGCTCATGAGCATGCCTTGTTCCGTATTGATGTAAAGACCTCCATGAATGATATCGGTCTGGCTGAACGTTGCCCCCTGCTGCTTAAGAGTGTCTTGAAGCTGCAGGACGCAAAATTTAAGTTGTTCAGTGCTGTTACTGCTCTGCTCATTTGGACGGGAACTGTGTTTTTTTTATAAGATTCTGAGTGTTGTAACAATTCAGGGGGTCCAAGGACTCGTCATAGACTTGTCTGAAGACCTTATGAACTTCTATGGTTTTAACTGGATCAAAATTTTGTCTAGTTTTATATTGTCCTTTTGAATAACTGGGTGTGATTATGCTGTCAGATAGTAAAGGTCTTTGGCCGGTCGTCCTTCGGAGTATCATCAATTGCGCTTGTGTTAGAAAATGTAAATCAACAAACATGCGGTAGATATATAGGAGGGATGAGATTTTTTGATCTAACTTTCAATCTCAATTTTTTTAATACCATGAGTATGATGAAATCCCATCCCATACATTGGTACATAAACCCAAATAATTATTTAACAATAGGTTGTTTTTCTTTTTCCCACCCGGCAAGAAGAAAAAAAAAGGAGTTAACATCAAAGACGCATGAGAACATGTCGCAGAATTTCTAGTCATGCCCGATAACCACTCCGGGACGTCCACCGGATACAAAAATATGTCGCCAAATTATATTGACAAAAAGAATTGAGTGCCGATGTATCGCAGTTAAATACTGTGTTTTATAGCATCCATGCTGATTTTACTCGAGTTACTGAGAGATTTAATCATCCTCATCGAATTTTAAAGATCACAACTAGCATGATCAACTTCGTCGTAAAGTAAAAGATATTTTTTCTAGATTAATTTTGTTTTTGAAAGCTATAATGAAATTATGGTACTCCTTGTCTTCTAACAAGTAGGATAATATTTTTTGACAGGGAATAAGTAAAACCAAAGTGTTGGTGCCGCACCCGATTAACGAACGTCTCAGCTCATTGCTGTTATGGGAATCCAAGCTCTCAGTCCCCTTTTAATTTATTTTTATCTTTTTTACAGTCTTAATTCCACCTACCCATAAACAAGGATTTAGGTTTCGCTTGAAAAATGAAACAGTTTTTTTTTTTTTTTTAACTCTTAGCTCAAACTCCAACTCCGACGCCGCCGCCGTTTGAGAGCCCAGAGAGCGAAGACACGAAGTCGCGGGAAAGACGACACTGAAAAGCTTGAAGAATGGAAGGGAGTGGGGAAGCTATGGAGGTGGAAGAAGAATCACCTACAAATCCAAAGCGATTTTGCCTAAAAAATTCCATCCAAACTAACTTCGGTGACGATTACGTCTTTCAAATTGTTGCCAAGTAAGTTCATGGTTGTTTATAATTTTTATATGTTCCTACGCTTCAGAGAATCGAGTTTTTTGGTTTCTTCTTTTGTTGAACTGTCAAGTAAGAACATTACATATATTTGAAGCGATGATTGGACATCCATGGCTGTGTCTCTTTCAACAAATGCCCTAAAATTGTACTCGCCTCACACCGGTCAGTTCATTGGGGAGTGTAAAGGTTCCCACTCAGGAACCATAAACCAAATCTCTTTCAGAGGTCCGTCTTCATCGTCTCCGCATATGTTGTATTCTTGCTCTTCCGATTCTACCATCAGAGCTTGGGATACTAGGTCTTTGAAGCAGGTGATAACTTATGCTTGCTTATTGCCTGCTGTGCTTTTATTTTTGCAAATGTTGGAAACCTCATTTATTGATAGATTGATGTTGCAGGTGTCTTGCACAAGTGCTGGGCCACCGCAGGAAGTCTTCAGCTTCTCATTTGGTGGAGCCACCGGTGATCTTCTAGCTGCCGGTTGCAACTCTCAGGTGACAACTACATACATTTCTTCTTTAGCAAAATATCTATATTTTCTCTTAGTTGTGGGTTCAATTACTTGGAACAATGTAAGTTGCAGCATATCACAACTATGCAATGTCTCTTCAATCTTCAAGTTGCCTTTCCTGCTGGTTGTCGTTCACTTTGGACGGAAGAGTTTTCTATAAAGAATGATCTTCTGCAGGTTCTGTTCTGGGATTGGAGGACCAACAAACAAGTAGCAAGCTTGGAGGAATCCCATACGGATGATGTTACCCAGGTATATCTCATGTGCTTGGCTTTTTCCAGAGACATGCATATGTGGATCTTGGAACGTATGTGTATCTTTTACATTGAAGAGCAGCTCCTCATGACTGATTTGTCATCAGGTGCTCTTTATTCCTGGCCACCAAAACAAGCTAACTTCAGCCTCAGTTGATGGATTGATATGTGTGTATGACACTAGTGGAGCAATAGATGATGATGAGCATTTGGAGTCGGTTAGTAGTATATTTGCTGTTCTTTCATTGGCCAGTGAGGAAATCCCCTGCGTTCATGATGCATATATGTTCAGATTGCAATTTTTTCTTCCCCGTACCCTGTCCTTCCCTCTTTACCAAATTATGTCATTTCCATCCAAAATTTCTAGAATCTTCCTGTTGCTCGGATGAGGCTGATAGGTTGGAGCTTATATCTATTTCCTGTTTACTTTTTTTTTTTTTTTTTTGTAGGTGTTAAATGTGGGAACTTCAGTTGGAAAAGTTGGTTTCTTTGGAAATAGGAATCAGAAACTCTGGTGTTTAACAAACATTGAAACCATAAGGTATGGTGGGTTGGGACACTGTTGGGGTAACAATTTCTTGTTCTGTTTCAAATTACTGATGTTAACGTTGAAAAGAGTAAATGTAGTCCCTTTAACTTATCGTTCCCCTTGGTTATATTTATTACGGGAGATACCTTTTGCAACTTCATTTCTATCTGGATCTGTTGCTGTTGAATTCTTTGTATATTTTTTTCCAGTGTTTGGGATTGGGTAGAATCTACAATGGAAGCGAATTTCGAGGATGCACGTTCCTTGGCGTCTGGAAGCTGGTCAATGGGTGATGTAAGTGATTTAGATTGTTCTTGTGACTCGCCAATAGGAAGTGGCATGTCCTTTGTCTTATCATTTTTAAACAAATGACTCACTACTCTTCTTCCCCGTCCTGTCCGGTACAGGGAGTGGTGGAGGTGGGGGTAATAGATCCACTGAGTACTTGCCTTTTGTGCCCTCCTTAATCTAAAGAGTTGTTGGCGTCTCATTTATATTCATGCTGAGTGGTTGTTTGTGTTGCCCCTTTGCTGTTTATGTGGTTCTTATAGCCAGTCATTGCAAGTTCCTTTTACAGTCAGGTCCACTTTGCCTTTGAACAGATTCTGAAGTTAACTTAGAGGTTATGTTTTTCGTGACAGATTGATTACTTGGTTGATTGCCACTACTTGATAGAGGATGATCGGCTCTGGATGGTTGGTGGAACAAATGATGGCTCCTTAGGCTATTTTCCTATATGTTGCCCGGGTAATTTTGAGAAACCATATATTGGGTCAGCAGAAGCTGTTTTCCTCCGGGGTCATGCGTGTATTGTAAGGAGTGTCCTGCCTATGCCCGCCAAGCTGAGACGTGTCTCTCAAGAAGGCCAGGGTATCTTTGGTTGGACAGGCGGTGAAGATGGTCGCTTGTGCTGTTGGCTGTCTGATGATTTGCCTGATGCGCATGGCTCTTGGATATCAAGTACATTGGTATCTAAATCGCAAAGAAAATTCACCAAGAACCGCCATCAACCGTATTAAGGTTCCTGTGTCTGTAATCTTTTTTTTTTTTTTTGGGAGGTGGGGGGTGGGGGAGTGAGTTGAAGATTTTCATTCCTTATAAATGCGGTTATATCATAAGCTAATTTACGAAAAGAACTTCCTCAACAAGTCATAGTAAGGCAGATCGACCACTAATCCCTTCCGAAAAAAATGCACATGTTAGAACAGATATTAACCGCTACGGAGTATATCACAATTCACAACAGTTTCTATCCGTTGTAATTTTTTCAGTGGGAAGTAACAAAAATTATAATACTTATGCCTATTGTCTACTTGGCTTTTGCTTCATTCCCTCAACGTTCAACTGAACAATGTTTCTATTACTACGCATTCGGTCCTTGCTCTGTATGTTTCATGCCCAAGAGCGGTGAATTTGGTGCACTTGTGGCCAGCTTGACCGTGTCTTGAGACTTATTACTGTCATGTGACTTCGTTTAACTAAGACGCAACCTGTACTCAATTTGACTCGAGTGTAAAGCATGCCAAAGGCACGCGGTGCGTGTTAGGTTGGCCAAGCTTGAAAGTATACCTCTGCCTGCCTTGAATTATAAATGAACCTGAAAGCTTTTGAGTATGCTATAACCATCAATCATGTTGTCAATTTGATCCCCCGTTGCTTCAGGCATGTACTTGTGTCTGATATACGCATTCCACCTCCGTCGGAGAGATTCTCTCTCTCTCTCTCTCTCTCTCCCCCCCCCCCCCCCCCCCCAAAAAAAAAAGAGTGAAAAAAAAACCAAAAACAAAGGCGATGAGAATATTATGTTATGCAGCGGAGACTCTGCACTAGAAGAGTAGTCAAGTTGATCAGAAAAGTGTCATCAACAAAAGTACTCGTTTTAACTCCAATAAATCTTGGGGAGTGAAGCAAGAGAAAATATTAACAAAAATCTTTTCATATTTTAATTTTAAAATTTATTACCATCATGTCCATCATCATGGTGATGCATACTTATAAGTATGCTTGGGGTGCATTGTGATCTTTACACTACAAAAAATAATAATAAAAAGGATTAAACTGAGGAAATGGTTTTCTTTGTGATCCCAGGGTTTGATTTTTGTGTTCCTTTCTCATCTTTCCACCATTGAATTCTACTTCGCTAGACAAAACATCGTCGTTTAAATGAATAATGAATATGAAAATCAAGCAAGTGGTGTAAAAGCCCTCTGAACTAATTATTTTATACTAAAAGAAAAAACTACCAGACAAAAGTAACTATACAAATCAAGGACCCGCCTAAGACGCTCAAATTGATGAGGCTTGAGCTTCCATGGCTGGCTCATCCAAACAGACATACCCCAGTTTGTATTACAATGGTTTCATAAATAAGATACAATTGCCTATGGAGTGACACAAGAAGATCAAGTCATACCCAGACAGGTTAGAAAATACAACCCAGAGACTCGCACCTTTCTCCAAAAATAGAGATCTCCACTAAAGTTAAATATAAAGAAGACTGAAACTCACACTCACCAAAACACGATAGTTCTCTCCAGAAGATCAGCACGAAAGGTGGAGCAAAAGTTCATGTGCTAATTATACACTTGAATACACGATAGTTACTCATATGTTGTCATTTTGTATAAGTGATCCGATTCTTATAGATATCATAGCGGCTGCTTCAGATAGAATAGGAATATGAGTACTTGATTCGGTTTCTTTGTAATTGGTATTAGAAGCAGTAGACTTTTTTTCTTCTATCAGGGCAGACCCTTTAGTAGACAGGGTGGATAAAATTCCTATCATTAATTTAAGCACATGCCCGATTTCAGAGAAAACGATCTTATAGCTTGGTAGAAGTTTTGTACCGAGAATTCTACTTATAACCGTATCAAAATCCTTGTGTAATCTGGTTAAGAATATAAAAACTCTCTTTGTTTCAGTGATTTTTTTTGTAGAGTTGGTCATCAGCTTGACATGTCCATGTATATGTTTCGAAAATGTCAACTTGTTACCAAATTCTAATAAGTGAAGTGTAGTATTTACTTACCGGTAACTCTCTATAATATGAAACATTGCACATTTGAAAATCCAAAATAACATATAATCACTACAGAGAAGATGTCTTGAAGCTGTGCTTCAAGTTCATATAATTCAGAAGTGTTATCTTTTTTTGAGTACATCTTCTTTGATGCTGACCAAATCTTAACAACATTGGAGTAGAAAACAAAGTTGTCACTAATATCAGGGGTCATTGACCCAATTAACCATGATATTATCATTGAATTTTCATACTTCCAGGTTCTAAACCTAGGATTTGAGGAAGCCGGGATGACTATATTACCAAAGAAGTAGTCCACCTTCCCTCTGCCAGTGATAAACATTCCAACTGTCCAACTCCATAACAGACAGTTGCTTCTAGTTAACTTATGATTTGTAATCATAATAGAAGCCCCATCAAATGATGAAGTAGAGTTGACATTAGACCCTACCCCTGAGTGTTCAAGGGGTGAAAGTAGCCTCAGGTTCACTAATTTCAAGATTTGAAGCCATCAGAACGTCTTTTAAGCAGAAGAGATTTAAGTAGAAGGCTCTGATATCATATAAAGATGAAATGCTATATATCATTCACTTAGTTAAAATATACAAATGTTTTTTCCTTTTATAGAAGTAGTTTACAAGACCCGAACAGCCAAGAGTTCCGGACGGCTAATTGGCAAAATCTGACAACGGCTAGAATCTGCCATTAGGCAGATTTGTTTATCCTTTCGTAGCCACAAAAATAAGATTAGTGTGAATACAATGTGCATTTGTATGTATATGAGTGTACAAAATTTGTACAATATTGTGTATTTTGTGTATATAAGTATGTGTAATTACAGTATACTTTCAGGGTGTATTTCTACACAGATCTTCACTTCCATTTGATAACGTGTCCTACAGCGTAATTTCATCTCACTTCATCTTGAGGCCTACGTCTAAGAAAGATATATCCTAAGAAAACCATCTAAACACAGTATACAAAGTAACTGCAACTCCAAAGGTAATATTTTTTCTGGATCTGCTTTCAGTTTAAAGTGCTTCCAGGGAGGAGCAAAGCACATCTTCCTGTGAGAAATCGTTTCTTCTGTACATTTAGAAAAAGGTAAGGGCAAACGACAATGACCTGGAAATTGTGAGAAGAAATACCCCGGCTATTGTCAACGACCTGGAAAGGATCTTCGCCTTAATCTTTGAGGGCGATTTCGACAGTGGTGGAGCAAGCATCGAGGCTGTTCTCGACTAGCCCTTTGACGGCGGAGGAAAGATCAAAAATCAAAAATCACTTGGCGAGGGCGAAGTAGATGAACTACTGCCTTCTTTATGGATGTAATGATTGAAGAACCACCGTCGGACGAGGTTGCCCCTTTTGCTTCCATTGGAAATCGAACAGCAGTAGCATCAACACCTCGCGACATCTATGGTTGAGAATAAAGAAAACCATAACTTCTGGTAGGCATAACAATTAGCGAGAGTCGGAAAGCAGAAAGAGCAATTGGCGAATTGAATCACTGTGCAAGAGGAGCGGTGTGATTAACCCTTCAAACCCAATTCTCTCACAACTTTTTTACCGCCAAAATATCCTCCATGACCACGAGGGAGTACGATAGCTGGAGCAAGTCGATTACGTGATTAAAAGCTAAGAAACAGGAGTGGAATCAAGGTGTCGTGGTGTAGTTGGTTATCACGTCAGTCTAACACACTGAAGGTCTCCGGTTCAAACCCGGGCGACGCCATTTTACGTCTTTTTCTTTCTTCTGCATCTTCCCCCCTCTCCCCCCCCTCTCTTCTTTTTCCTGTTCTACTGGCTTCTGTAATTCAAATTTTTATTTTCATTATTTCATGTTTTGCATCTTCTGGCTCCCCCCCCCCCCCCTTCTTTATTTTTCTAACATAGCAAGATGGGTGTAAAAATTGGTACTTGTAACATATACAATATGTCAACACCCACACCAACATACACATAGCTAACAGATAAACAAACGTTGTCCTTTACCATCCAAAAGATTTGAAAATCTAAACAACTGTTTCAAACCAATGTCAATTTTACATATTGTTTCTAACTCTCCACACACGTTAACAACAATTTTCAGACTTATTTTTCTGCGACAAGTCCTGGATATCAGGTCGAAAGAAAACTCAAAATTCAACTAGTTATTAGTTTTGGAAGAATGTTTAGTACGCATATTCTGCCGTATATATTCATTAAGCTGTAGCATATCAATGGACGAGCTACTGCCAATTCAAGTGTATATTTTCGGAGAATGTTTACCTTTAATAGTTTGTACAATATATACTTTCTGTTGTAGAGAAGCTTTTTTCCTTTTCCTTTTCTGTTTGTTTTGTTCTCTCAAAGCTCATTCCAATGGGGAAGGGTGTGGGACTTCAACTTGAAAAAACAAGCACCTTGAACCATGATGGCACAATATATCTTACAGAAAGATCTCAGTTAATTCAACATGCAATTGTTTTTTTCTGATGAAGATCGGGTCAAGTGTAGGCGGACATATCTTCTTAATTAGGGCAACTTTTCCCTCTTATATATAAGCATTTTGTTTTTAGCTTAAAAGGTAACAACCGTGTGGAAAGAAGGCTATCGCTGGCTCCGTCTATAATTATTTAAAGGTTAAATTTTGTATGGTCCTGATCACAAGCTTCTTTATGTACATTCAGCTTCACCGTAAATCCAACAAAACTAATAAAATTTTACTGTCAAAATACAACTCTCTCTCATGATCAGCCTTGCATCAGTTTCTGATGACATGACCTAAATTTTTTACATATCTTTGAATCTATATATTTTGGAAGCAAAAAAGCGGATCACTGTAAAATATGTAAATAAACAGAGAAGGCCTCCTGCAGAAAATTTCAACCAGAAATGCAGGACGACTTCTAGCCTGTGAGCTATCTCTCAAGTATGATACACTACCGTTACATGGGAGGACGGGACGTCTAAGAAAGGAAGCTGGAAAACCAGGGAAATTAATGATCTCAGCAGCAGCTTTCGGCTATGAGAAAGGCAACCTATACAATTTTTATGTACTCTACATGAAGTAGCTTAACGGTTTTTTCCTCCTTGATCCACCTTCTCCATATAGCTCATTCCATTGCAGAAGCTCGTTCATGTTTACGGACTCAGATGACACACTAGCACAAACCTGCACTCAAGAAACAAAATAAGACATCACATAAACTCAAGCTGTATATACTTCTCTTCACCTACCAATGGACAGACTGCAGAAATGAGCAGAGGCAAGTTGACATCACAAACATAAACTCTTTACCAGGCAAAAGCGATACAATGAAAACAGAAAGAAACTACTAAAACATAGTGGTTTGTTTATGCAACATACACATCATAAATGCATTCTGCATAGTAAAGATACACCAGCGTTTATGTATGTTTTGGGTAGGGATGGGTGGGTAGGGGGGGGGGGAGTTTGGAGGCGAGGGTCTCTCTATTTCTCTCTCATGGAAGATCAAGAAATTAGAATTACCCTTCCACCATCCATGGTAGAAAAAGACGTACAAGACAAATATATACATGAACAGTTTACAAACTTAAAGTACCTATTAGAAGCGTGGGCTTACACAAGATAGAGAACATACCTGCTCATGTGCATATTTGAAATCATCCATGCTTAACGGACGAATGTCTGAACTGCTATACAAGCCAGGCAAAGTTTTGTTCTGTGCCAATGCAAAGGTTCTCTCCTGCCAGATAATGTGATTTCACAAGCCAGGCACTAAAGGAAAAAAATGTGTATGCTCTACAATTTTCCAATAGCATTAGGTTTGGACATGTTATACATGTATGATTAAAAAAATGAAATAAGAAAAAAGAGAGCATCAGCCATAGCAATAGATACCGGAAACAGATATCATTCCACATTTGATGTTCAAAGTTTGCCATCCTTAATATTTAAGATACTGAAATAACTGAAACCATTCCAATCAACTTACCTTCTTCTCCTTCTCCAAAATTTCTCTGATGGGGCAGTGAGCAGCAGTGACACAAAGATTCTGGAAAGGAAGACGGGAATAAGAGAATGGTTGAAAAGGTTCCTTCTCTTTCTATTGACAAATAAACTTCCAAACCACTGGCAACCACTTTTGTAAATTTGCCAGATTTTGGCTTATATATGAAATTTTGATTTTAAAAAAAAAAACTTTCAAACCACTGAAATATCCCTCTTTTCCTTTTCTCACAAATCCTCTAATGGCTTTATTTTATTTATTTATTTATTTATTTTTTTATAAATTGTCAAATGTATTTTAAGGGGAAAAAAGAGTGTTCCAACTGAAACAGAAAGCATAACCCCACCCCATTCTCTGAGTGCCGTCGTTCCTATAACAATCGGCCTGCCAACTCTCTGTTTTACTTCAGGGGCAAAAGTCTTTTCCCTTTTTCTTTATTTTATTCAATTTTTTTTAGGAAGTGACAGAAACACTTTAAAGAAAAAAGAGTATTTCAGCTGAAACGGAAAGCATAACCCCACCCAGTGTCTGCCTGTAAGCTGCCGTCGTTCTTATCAGAATCGGGCAACTCTCCGCCGGCCCACTGTGAATCACCAGCCGGCCTTTGGGATCTGCCACCGAGTAGTGACTGACGGTAGGTCTGGTTATTCCCTACAATCTTTTAAACCTTTGGCTTTTCTTTGGGTGGGGGGGGGGGGGGGTGTTTATTTGTAAGAGAGTATTAGATTTGAAGAGTGTGCTAGAGTTCAAGTGACCTGAAAATAGAAAACTCGTTCAGAAGTTTGAAAACGAAATAGCATTATTGGACCTTGTGAACTAATCCAATCCGAATTTGACAAATTAAGTTTGTTCCCTAGAAGCAGTTTAAAGAAGAAATTAAGGTTCCAGCCAAAAGGAGAACAAGCAAAGACAAAGTAACAGGGTAACTTGTGCAGACAAACCTTTAAATCACTACCCGAGTACCCTTCAGTCATATTAGCAATTGCTTCGAGATCGACATTTGGAGCCAACTGTTCCTTGGATAATATTACTCCAAGAATCTTTTGTCTATTTGCAGCATCTGGAAGGCCCACCATCAACCTGGAACAAAAACAAGAACATGAAGCCATGAAATCTCAACGCCGAAATCTAGATTAAGCAGCAATCTCCTGAACAAAATGTTATTTAGGAATGGCCATTTAATCAACTTGCTGGATAGCCAATCAAGCGGACCTGTTGGAAATGGGTACTTATGGTACGGATCTCAATAAAAGAAAATCTCATGAACCACACACCCACGCATACACGGACGTGCGCACAAATATATAAGCAAATTTACATAGTTATATAATTGCTCTGATAACCCTAAAAACAGCCTAATAATTTCCCCCAATAG
The DNA here is from genome assembly GCA_036186865.1 of Eustoma russellianum. NCBI lineage: Eukaryota > Viridiplantae > Streptophyta > Magnoliopsida > Gentianales > Gentianaceae > Eustoma > Eustoma russellianum. The sequence continues at coordinate 2,298,888 of AP025056.1, forward strand.
ATCCCACTTCTCTTCAGCCTTCCCCGTCTCTGCCACCTCCCAACTGCGGACATGCAGAATAACAGCTCTCCCACGGCCAACCCTCAGCCAATCTTCCCCTTGCAGCCTCTTGATCCCCTAATTTCAAACCCTCCTTCCCCTCTCACCAACTCAACCTCCTCTTTAAAGAACAAAAGCTTGCTTTGATGATTCAGAGCATTCCATCCACAATGCCAAAAGCAATGCTCTATTGCTCATAAGGTTTCAAATGTAAGATCTGACATGAATCTGAAATATAGATGTCAAGCCAAGGGCTGGATTTGCTACCATTGAGTTATGGATTAATTCTGTGTTCTCTTTTCTTCTTTCTCTCTGTATCTTTTTCTTTTTTCCCCCTTTTGGTGTGTGTGTAGATTAGAGTAGGATGGTTTAAGGGCAAGGTGGATGGCGAACGTGGCAAGAGAACACGAGGAACTCCAAACTGGGCAGGTTACGTGGTGGGAGCTGAGCTGCTATAGGTAACGCAGGTGAAGGGATTGCTAATTCCCTCCTCAACCCACTCCCCACAGCCATTCCTAGTTTTGTTTGCAGCGGTCAAGAGGAATATGATGAGAAAATGGTCACAAGGGAGGGAAGAGGAAAGGGGGAATGGTGGGCAGTAATGCAAATAGACTGCAGTAATGACACTCAACATACAGAAACTCGGCAAATACAAAGTTAAGGGGAAAACAGTGATATATCAAATTCTTGCACTGAATTTAAAGCGTATTAGGAAAAACATTTTATAATGTTTCAAACATTATAATCCTCTACTGTCTTCCTTCACACTTCAAGCCCTCGTATTATTTTCTCCAATTTTATGGCCAGTACAAATTGTACGCAAATAAAAATACAGAAAATTAGAACAGGAAAGGGGGAAACACTTCACGAAGTTACTTCTACGTCTTTTTTTTAAAGTTAAAATTTCATTGATAACCGGTAATGATGCTCGTAATCGAGCAAATAAGAGCAAATTAAGTTACTTCTACGTCAATTTGTCTAAACTGAAAACTGAAATACTTAACATAGGAATTTCACAAGACCAATTTTTTTTTTTGGCAAGTTAAAATTATCATATATAACCCATGAATAGCAAGATTGGAGAAAAGGTACTGCCAACCCTGAGCCAACTGCCAACCTGTACAAAAATAGTTGCCATAGAAGAGCAACAACCACAAGCCTAACTTGTTCAAAATATAGGTATTACAACCGTGAATCCCAAGACTAGTGTCACAAGACCACATTACATTTATGAAGTAAAGTTAAATACAAGCTTACACCAGAATTACTTCCAGAAGGATCTCTCGGTATCAAATAACTAAAGACAGTCTTACAGGGTTGAGACAATCTACCTTCGAGGAAGCCTCCGTATAACAGCTTCGTCAAGATCAAACGGCCTGTTGGTTGCAGCAAGTACCAACACCCGTTCCTTGTCTTTTGTTCTTAAACCATCCCAGTTGACCATAAACTCATTTTTCATTTTGCGCATTGCTTCATGTTCTCCAGGATTCTCTCTTCTTCCTAGCATACTGTCTACCTGTAAAATAAGAGAAAACAAGAGTTGACGTAGTCGTCATGCATGCCTAAGAAAATGAGCTCGAGATCAACTTAGACTAAAGAAAACATGGAGTACAATGGCGGGACACAAAAAAAAAAAAAAGTAGCCCCTTTACCCTCTGTTTCCAGAAAACCTTAAGTGACAACCAGAAGATGGAATATACACAAGAGTGACATTAATGAGAAGCATTTAGCAGACAGATAGAGGCTTAGCTACCATACATTCCTTATGGCTATGGGCAACCAGAAATCATCAGATCTGATATTCCTTATGGAGAACGACATCAGGTGCATGCCATTTGTCATAGATCTATATTCATGATAGTGACAGTGCATGACAGTAAACTATACCATCCCTCCTCCTTTATTGGTTTGAGACCAAAAAGTTCAGAAACCAGACTTGGTGGAATTGGGAATAAGAAATTAACTAAAACAAAGAAGTCTGTCGTACTCTTTCACTAACCTCATCAACAAAAACAACACTAGGAGCAATTTTACTGGCAAGAGTGAATACGGCTTTCACGTATTTCTCTCCTTCACCAAACCACTGCATTTTAAGAAACACAATAAAACAGGGAAAATATGTACATAAACAATAAAAAAATTTCAACTTGTGCTCCAGGGATTAAGTGACGATGCACCTTCGAAGTGATGCTCGACATTGATATATTTATGAAATTGGCACTAGCTTCAGTAGCAACAGCTTTAGCAAGCATTGTTTTGCCCGTACCAGGAGGCCCAAAGAGCAATATTCCCTTGCAAGGCTGCATATTTTCTTACTTAGCAAATATAAACACCTTCAAAACATAAGCAGCAAGCAGCAAATCCTATATTCCACAACCGTACACATTTATTTAAAATATTTGACAACATACGGTAAAATGAATACTGGACATAGAGGACGATAATACTTTCACTGGAAAAATAAAAACTAGAAACGAGAAAAATGCTGCAATGTAGCAATTCTGTGAGCAGAAACTGGGGAGCTGAAACCTATACTAGTTCTCGTAGGACGGTTAGAAGAACAAGAAGAATTTGGGAGGCCCGTAGAGTTTATAATCATGATGAGGCGATCCTTTTGACCTCTACCAATTACAATTTTCAGTTTTGACATTAGCACTTGGAGGTGATCCTTGGATGAGCTCCAGATGTCATTACTAAATGACTTAGTTTAAATTTATCTTCTGATAACAATAAAAAAAAAAATCAGGTATTCCAAGTTGAAGTAGCACAAACCTTAGTCAGCTGTCCTTTGCAAAATAATTCAGGCCTCTGAAGAGGTAGCATCACCAACTCCTTCAGAGTATCCTTGATAGTCTCCAACGCACCAATGTCTTCAAAAGTAACTCCAATATCGTTGGGTGGGATAACATCTGCAAGTAGTCTCTTCTCGAATTCATTTTCAGTGATGATATCCTACAAAACTGATGATGTTAGATCAAACTCCTGTGATTCTAAACAAGAGACTTGAAAGAAAGACAATATACTTACCTTGAGAGATTTCTTGGAACTCTTGTTTTCATTCTGAATCCCCTGAAGAATGCTGATTCCATATCTAATACTGCAAAAATAAACAAGAAAAGCAGGGTAAATAAACAATGGCCAGAAGATATACGAGATACAGAAGTACTTATATCACCTTTCATTGGAGAGACGAATTTTCACATATTTGGAAATCACCTCGGAAGATTGCATGAAATGATGACTTAACGCCCAGCCAACGATCTTTTCAACATCTGGTACAATTAGAAGAATAAGAATGTTTACTGTCTACTTTATATGCTGCTATTTAAGAACCAGAAAACTACTAACTTTCGCTGGTCAAAGCTTGATCTTTAACACATAAATCATCAAGATCTGGGCACTCAAGTCCACTTCGGTTCAAAACCTGAAACAACAAATACAATGGAGAACAAGGGAATCAAGGAAAGAAAAGTACTGAAGCATAGAAACCATAAGGGCTTCAGGATGTTCAAGGATAAGGCAGATAGAACCATAACCAGCATATAGTACAAGAAACTAAAATAGCCCCAAAAAGACATACCATCAGAGTGGCAAAATCATATAATAGAAAGGTGTTCCACTTTTTAGAAGCACAAAAAATAGGAAAGCTAAAAGATTTAGTTCTTACTGAAAGTAGGACTTACTGTGCGAATACTAAGAATATTTGACTGGGACTTTAAAGTTTCGATATCACAATCCAGCTGCTGTTTCCAATCAGACAGCAATGCTTCATCCTGCCATGTCAACAGTTAATATTCTTTTTCTAAATAGTAAGAATCAAATTGACAGCAAATATGGCAAGGCAATCACCTGCGGAATCTGTACAACTACTTTGTTGGGAAAGAGTCGACTAAGCTGTTTCAGTGCCTTGGGTGTTTCTTTGTTTCTATCATGCAATCTTCCAAAGTTGTCCTGGAACATAATGCAGAGTGGTAACAAAAAACTTCAAGTATTTCCTTTCCACATCAAAAATTGTGAAGTCTTGAACCTCGAAGAACAAATCTCAAGTCTAATACTCTTAACATGTAACAGGAACCAAACGTGGGGGCTGCAGGTCAAATCTCAAGTCTAAGACTCTTAACATGTAACAGGAAGCCAACGTGGGGCCTGCAGGTCAATACACAGCGACCTTCATGGAACACATACACTTGTCTTTTGCATGTCCATATGCACATGGAGTGATTCAGAGCCATTAAGATATCGACGTTCAGACAGAGAAACTATCAAAAGAACAGAATCATTGACGGAGTGCAATTATAAAGAATAAGATTAACTGGCTATGTTCGAGTTCCACCATAAATATGAAAATGCTTACTGGAGCTTGAGGTGTTTCTAGGTATTTACAGAAGCTTTGGCTCTATCTTGTATGTACTTTCTTGGCTATATCATCAATAAAATCTAAACTAACTTACACAATTCTCCACGCAATAATTCACACACACCAAACCAATCCCTCAAAAAAACACTGGGAATAGGATGATAAGCTTGAGCCTGAGTGTCCTGTCTGCTATCAGAAGAAAGGGGCCAGAAAATCCACTGGCACAAAGAGGTGGTAGCAGCTGAAGTGATAAAAGAAAACCTAACCACCTTCGGGAATAACATTGAAAGTGTGGTGGGGAGTTGAAGAATCAAAGGAAAACTCGAGTCACAGCCTAAGTTGACCCGGCCATATTGATCAAAATACTTATTTCCCAGAATATAATAGCTCTATAAATGTTTCTTCATATGATGTAAATTCAATTGCCAGCACCAATAAAATCATCTAGCTCAAGTTCTCCGCTCAGCTACCAGTTTCCACACAATAACAAATAATGAAAAACACAAAAAAGAAGAGTATTAAATTGAACTTACTGGAAGTGCAAGGTCAAGTAGAGCTGTTTGATTGCTTCCAAACTTTGTGAACAAAAGCCCCCCAGGGTGGGACTGGGAAAACAATTCATATAGTCAGTTATATGTTTTGAAGACACTCAAATGAGCAAAAGAAAGGATGGACCATACAATTGCAACTTACTTTCTCCTTTCGATTGTCAGTCTGGGTATGGGAAGCTATAACAACAACATTCTTTGGCAAAGTTTCAAGTTTACACTTAAAGGCAGCATATGCCTCTGGATTTCCTACCAAAAATTTCTCAGCTTCTTTGATAAATACGATCAAAGGACCACTTGTGCTCTCTTTAGAAGCAACCTACAGATGAGAACATGCCAAATTCAGAATAATAGAGCCTGCATTTCTGAATTTTCATAAATTTACCATGTTTTCGACATGGATAATACTGAAAATCACCACATAACTATATTACCTCAAAGAGCTCAATAATGGCAAGATGGTCGATATCATCTGTGGTGCTATCAAGTCGAAGTAGGTCAGCTGCGATTGAACATGTCAGATGTAAGCAACCAAACCACTCTTAACATCCAGAAAGGGAGAAATGACTTGGATGCAGTTAAGGAATTTTGGATCAGGAAAGAAAATATTTACCAGCACAAAAAAATCCATGATCTTCTTCACAGAGGCCTCCAAGATCATTGCCTTCTGGAACTGATTTATCAAATCTTACTCCTATTTTAGAAGCACCATTTTCCTCAAATGCGAGAAGTACTTTGCCTTTGTAGCCATAAGCAGGGCCCCTGTGAAACCGGGTAAACAAGAAAACTAGAAGATTAGGAAACAACATACACCCTGAAAAGAAAGAATGTGATCAAAGAAATTATAAAAATAAACCTTACAAAAAAAAATGAAAGGACGAAAGTGAATAACTAGCAGAATATCCCAAACAGCATGGCAAGGAAAAAGGCGAGAAAAAGAAGAACAAGAATAGGGATCTTTGGTTCTAAACAATATCAGAGATTGTGTAAATAATTGAGCAATATTGAATGACATTGGCAATGAATTAAGATTGAACCATAGGTAGTAACTTCTCTGAAGCTAAATTTTTGTGTACGTCTCATTTGTTTTGAGAGCTTTTTTCTTAACTAGAAAAGAAATATGCATTTCTCTCTGTTGTGTGTGCGTGTCTAGACACTCATACACTCTTATCACAGGGGCTACTTTAGTCTTTTACCAATTTATATGCAAATATGCTCTTTAAAATTGTCTTTCATCCTGTGCAACAACCCTAAACGACTATTATTACGGCAAAATGGAATGTAGCTTCATAGATTTACTGCTAAATCCCTTGGATTTGAAGTAGTACAACAATCAGTAACATGCATCCTATGATCTAATAGTTCAAGAACTGGGAAAATGACACGATCCAATCGATACCTCACAACCAAGAATAATTTGCTTACAAATTAACAAAAAATTGCAACAAGCCATACGAGGTGTTCTCGGTAATGAGTCCAAATAATGTGATATTTACCTTAAAGAGCTTTGAACAGGGCAAAAGCCTGAAGAACCAACATACTTTACTCTATCACCTACAGAAAATAAATGATGGCGATCCTTTATAAGAGTAGGAAAGAAGAAGTCTTGACTCAGAGATCAAGTATTCATCACTCAACAAGCAAGCCCCTCTTTCATATAAATGGACTTGCTGGAAGCACACACCAGAAAACATTGTTCAAATAGCAACAGAAGACAGATGTACCTACCTCTTTTGAAACGATATGCTCTAGATGAAGCAGTAGACACCTCCTGTTTTGGCAAAGCCTGAGAGCTTAACACAGTACCCAATGCAATTGCACTTCCGCCACCTGAAGCCGCTTTTCTAAGATGAAAACAAGCAGCCTTGGATGCACGTTTAGCAAAAACACTTGCCCTATCGAGTTTTGAACTTTCTTTTGCAGGGTCAATTGCCTTTGCTGTTGTGCCCTGCTTAAACAACAAAATATGGCCAAAAAATCACATAATGGAAATCCAATAGAAGAAAAACCATTGAATTTTATCAGAATCTTACACCAAAAGATAGAAGAGAGTCGACAATTAAAAGTTTAGCACCAAAGTATTTGGCAAGGGCCTTGGTTAAAGTCTCCTGATATATATCTGATCCTGCAAAGGTCAAAAACTTGTAAGTGGATGAAGAACAGCACTGTTTTCGATGAATTTATATAGCTAGAGGACATGCTACCTGCAGGGCCCGACAACAAAATTCTGGGGAACAAGGTGGGAAGCTCTGAAGTGTATTTGGCAAATGTGTCATGCTTCAAAGGTATGTAAGTAGACGCAATAAGGACACTCTTTGTATACTCGCTGTCAACATTCAGAAACTATCATAAAGAAAAGCTCAGAAAAGAGGAAGGGGGGGCATCATATAAAGTTAAAGTACGAAATGAGAAAGAGGGGGAAAAACATTTAGTACATCCAAAAGACAAATTTTCTACCCTGAAGAAATTGAAACAAATAAAGCATCAAGGGACACAATATGGACACTTAGAAGTTCTAGAAAATCCTCAAAAGTCAACATTCTGCTTAAGTTTAGTTGCAAAGTGCAAAGGTTCAAATACTTGTTAAAACAAAACCCGCACTTAAAAGGAAAAGAAATATATATTCATAGGAAAAAAGGAACGGAAGAATGGAAAGGTTACCACAGACAGAAACAAACATGCATATATCGTTATGCCTTCTTAAGGGGCTTATTATTCCTCAAGGTAGAGACTCTTGTTGAATTGCATGATTATGCACATCATCATTGCCATAATTTAAAATTACTCTCAAGCATAAATGCAAGATGAAATTCAAGACAATGAAAACACTAAATACCCAAAAATAAGGTATGAGTTATCACCTCAAATAATAAGGAAAATTTTCAAACGACACTTCAATACTGCTGGAATCAAGTAGCCCTAGCTGTAATAGATCTTTAAAAGCCTGGCGTCTGGTCGCTGTCAAAGAGGAAGTACCAAAATCCTTACTTAGCGAGCTGTTTCTTCTTTGATCAATAATCTTAGAAATGCTGCCGCTTAAGTCAAACTCAGAAGCAGTTGAACCAGTTAGCGTTCTCAACAACGGCGTTATTTCAGCAGTTGTTTCTCTTAACTTAATAACTTCAGCAGTTGTTTCTCTTAACTTCCTAACTTCATTATACAAATCTGCTACTTTGCATTTTAAATTTTTATTCACAGTATCAGGAGATGGAACATTGCTCTTGTCACCTGCAACAAGACTATCACTATGATCAGGGAGGTCCTTCCTTTCAACATCAACAAGGTGATCATCTGACACATCAAGTGCAACAGGAAGTGAAGCTGTTTCTGAACCTTTCTCGGAAATTTCGTCTTTGAGGGATGAAGGAAGGAGGAGAGATGAATCATTATGAAGATTAGATAAAGACGCAAGAGTTGACGCAACTGCAACCGCTGAGGAATCCCCCAACTTGCCTTGAAGATGCAATCCTTTGACTGGTGTTGCATGGGATTCAAGTATACTAGCTGACTGGGGACTACCAGTAGTAGGCACACTTTCTTCTCTAAGTTGCTGGAAAATCTAATAATATATTAAAGAAACCATTTGCCCATCTAAAAAAGATTATCAGTTGTTTACTTTAGTAAACATTAAGTAGGTTAAAGGGAAAAAGTTTTTATTTGAAACAGATAAAAAGAACAACTGATATAAAAACTGATACCATTACGGAAGAATGGGGACTGAAGTGATGCTATTCATTAAAAGCTCAGAAATGGATGAATATATGAAGAAGGCCACCCAAAAAAAAAAATTACAAATGATTTTCACATCGGAATCTTAATATTGACAACAAAAAAATCCATACAATGACTCGTTTATTCAAGAAAATACAATATATTGTTAAGACAAGTGAGCTTGCACAATGCTAACTTTTTTCCAAATGAATAGTTTGTTGCCAAAATACTGTGGCTTTCTCAGTCTATTCAAAGAAACCATGCACTGTTCTAGTCACTGCAATTGCTTGTAGATGCATAACCAAATCAAAAAAGAAACCCAAAAAAAAAAAAACATGTACTTAAAGCAAGGAATTGTGTTGTATCTTCTTTTTCAAAGTCACAACACATACACATATTTGAAGATTGGCACTGTACAGGTATTAAGGATACATATGAATATCTACCAGTTGAGCCAAAAACCACCTCATCGCCTCCATTTAGTGTCAAGGTAGCATTCTTCGGGAAAATCTTACCATTTACCAGTACAGAACCTTTCCTTCCAGTAATCTTGAGTAACGTGAGGGGGCTTCCATTCTGAGCAGGGTTAAATAATATATAAAAATAAGAACACAGTATATGTGCCATGTATAGGATACAACTACAATAATGTGCAAGATCTTTTTTCAATGCCCAAAGAAACTGCATACCTCCGACTCTTGATGCTTGAGCACACAAAGAGATCTACTGATAGATGGATCTTCAACACACAAGTTGCATTGGCGACCTTGCCCGACCGTGACGATAGGGTGATTCAAGATAACATGAGGCTTCTGGCAGTTGAGAGAGAAATAAGAATTTTGCTATTTAGATAAAGGAAGCATTGCTAAAAGAGGCAAACTTCTTGTATTGAACATATATAACTTTTGGTATTCAATTTCCCAAATGACGAACAATTTCATGTAAGTGATTTCAGAGTCTCATATTTCCTGAAATTCCAAAAACACTTACCTTATGGTTAATCTCTCAATAGAGTTCGCTCTTCTACAATGAAAATTTAGGAAACAGATTGTGTAATGGCTCTGACACACAAATGGCCACCTTGCATTACCAGCTGCTATACTAATAAGCTAACTGTTGTTCCCGCTATCTAACCCTTTCATTTCTCACCCAATTTCTGGTCCATTCATATGAATGCTTCCTCAATGGGAAATTCTCTTGGTTATTCTCTAGGTCGCTTGGTTGTAAAAAATGTAAGCTATTAACTATTAGTTTTACCAATAACTGAATTTTAAATTACAAACAAAGTAACAACCTGTAAATTCTACAATACTACATGCACGGCAACTAGTGCACTAATAAAACTAGCTTCTTCATAACTATCTTTATTGGAGCACACGGCAGAGAACAAAGCCAACATTACTCACCAGTCCCAAAGCGATCAACTTCGCATCATTTTTATTTTAAAAAACCACCAAGACTGGTGAAATCTAACCAAATCAGGTAAAAAGGCATCAGTTTTACTCCCCATACAAGAATTGTAGGTCAATTGCAAACGAATAATCACATCATAAGCTATTGACAAGATAAATGGAGCGTCAAAGTCAGGGTAACCAAATAATAAATAGCTCAAAAGAATGCTCGCTAGTTCATTTAACACTTTCAAGGATCTCTACCAAAAGTCCCATACTCAGATCACCTAAAAGCTTGAAAACATAACATACTTGAAGTGTCTGTTATAATCTTAAGAAGATTGAATATCAACGCATACCAGAATTTGCAAGGTTAACATATAAGCATGCTAAAACCAACTTCAACCGACTTCAAGGAGATACCAGAACCACCAGGGGGGAGAGAGAGAGAGAGAGAGAGAGAGAGAGAGAGAGAGAGAGAGAGAGAGAGAGAGAGAGGGAACAGAAAAGCCAAAAGCATAGTAACCTACACGGTTCTTCGCCAAAAATGAAAACCTAAAGTGTCTTCGAAAGAATTTCATTTTGTCACTTCACCACAGACAAAACGCCTAGAGAAAATCAGTAAGAAAAGGCCAGAGTCTACCTGAGAACACTGAGAGAGAAGCTTTCCCCAGGCAGGCCCAATAACAACTTTGTCTGCCCCCTTCTTCCCACGCTGACCAGTGCCGTATGACTTGGATTTATCGGCCTCAATTCCCGAATTACCTACTCAAACGAATCAAAAATCCTCAAAACTTAAACAAATGTAGCAAAAAAATCCACACTGAGCGCTAAAGCACACATGCAGGGACCAAAATCACACCTTTAGCCGCTGGCGCAACCATCGGCTGACGTTCAACTTGACCACTAGTTGTCTCTTTTTCCGGGTCCACTCCATCAGAGGGCTTCTCATCGCCGGCATCCGCGAGATCACCGGACGGAATATCCTCTGGCCGTCCGGATTCATTGATGGCCTCTTCTGACGGCTCCAAAGATGCATCAGTAGCCGAAGAATCCTTGTCAACCGCCTGCACTCCAATCCAAAATCAGATAAATTGAGACTCAAAATTCGCCTCACAAAAGGGACACCGGAAACAAAAGAAACAAGATATCTTTTGAAAATTCTCGTTAGCGTTCTAAATGTACGTCGCACAAGGCTAAAGCGGACCTTGGATCGTTTCCCGTTGGGGAGAGGAGCGGAAGCAGAAGAGAGAGGGCGTTTGGCAGCAGAAGAGCTGCTTCGAGTTTCAACCATTTTTGTCAGAATTCACTCTCTGATGCTATAGATTGATCAAGAGTAACAAAGCCCAACTACACATGACTTGTACAATATGTGTGTGTATATACACACGTACACGCATACTGTTACAAAAATGGAGGGACCGCTATAATAGTATAATGGTCTAAGTGGTTGATATTTGGTTGTAATAAAAGGACCATTATCATGTATAAATGTTATAAATATTAGATATTTGAATCTCTTCACTCATAAAATCTTAGATGCATCAACCAACACGGTCTGACTTTGAAAGGTATTAGTTTTAAGAGTGTAAACTAACTAAACCAAACATAAATTATGTTCGCTAATGAAACGGATTGTTCAATACATAATTAAATGAGTTAAAGCTAAGTTCGAACAACTAAATAAAATGAACAAACGAAACAACTTAACTTGACTTGAATGTTTTAAACTTGTTCAACTCTATAGAGCGGATAATATAAATATGTTATTTTAGTTTTGTCTCATATTTTTAGTTACAAAGTTGCTTATTTATTTATATACTTAATTATTTATGCATTATGATTTACATTTTGGAGCTTTGCTAAGTGGAATTGAATTTTAAGTGGACATTTGTTTCGAGAAATCTAGAACTTTAATATTGAGTTAGAGACTGAATGGGTTTGAAATTATTCGAGTATAAATAAGTAAATTTTTTTTTTTTTTGAAATGTAAGTAAAGTTCGATCATATTCAAATTGTTTGACCTAAGGTCGAACATTTTATTTATAGTCTAGTAATATTAAATTAAATTTAAACAGATACAGTTTAGACACATGTTTGACTTGAAAATAAAATGTTTTGTTCCTCTAGCTCATCATTTGTGCATTTATTTCTACCCATCAAGTAGATAGAAATAGATAAATATAAAGACCAGTACAATGTATTTACATATATAGTGTTAGATGACTTGTACAATGTATCTATATGTATAGTGTTATATAACTTGTGTAATGTACGTATATCTGATTAGATAAAAGGGAGACCACTACCATGGTCCAAATGATTGACCAATTTAATGGTATTTTATCTGTTGTGCAATCATTTCATGAGGTAATTGTGTTTGTCTTGTAAAACGATTTGCATGGTAACTAAATAAATGAACATGAACCAAACTTGAGCCACCTAATTTTTTTTAAGAAATTAACCAAACTCGAATCTTATTTGTCTTGAATCAAATGCTTATAGAGCATATTTAGCATTGTTAAACAAATAATATAAATTATTACTATCTAATATTTTCTAATAACATAATTGATTATATGTTGTATTTGCATACTTAATTATGTATTATGATTTTAGATATGAAGATATGAATATGCTTTATTTTAGGTATACTTTTGTTTCGACCAATCGGGTAGTTTGAGATCAACACATGCTTGGAACTATTTAAGTATAAAAGAGCCGAGATTTTTTAACAACAATAACAACATTACTCCATTGTCCTAGTCAACCTTTCAATTACTTCAAACGGAACACAAGCATTTTAATAAGAATAAATGAAGAGACTTACATAGTCGAATAGTGAATCCATTTCATGATAAAAAAAACCTATAGAATGTTGTGTCATTTACAAGAAGGCCATGCCAGTTAAAAAAGAGGCATTTACAAGTTACCACAGCATAGCTGCCAATCCCGCACCTCTGGAATACATATCGTCGTGTGCTGGAAACACCACAACTATGATAACATTTCACTAAAATGAGAAATTTCAAAATAATCTTGCCATGAATATGGCTAGTTGTTCAGTCATCAATCAAATGTTAAAAAAATATGCATGCAATTTGCAATAATTAATCATCGTTTCATTTGTCGACATGTAAATCTTTATGCGGCATTATACTGTTTCGCCAATAGTTGATTATTACTTGTTTTCGTAACAAAAAAAATGTTATCATTCTAGTACACTTATGTCACCTAGAACATCATAAGAAAGTCAAAACTCAACACAATCTGGCATATAATCCAATCATTCACTCACTAAGCTATCATAACAGCCACGAAAGCAATCTTCTTGTTGAACATGTATCTGATAAACGATACTTTATATAAGATGATGACTATATAACCAAGGATCTCTCACTGATCGGGTGGATCCGTCAGGTTTCCCCATCCGTTTATGGCTTAAAGTCAGTAAGAGGTGGTTGCATTAGAGAGAGTCTAAGCGGATTTGGAGCTGACAATTTGGAGAATCTTTCCGTATCAAAACGTCCATCTTTTCCTCCGTCTAGACCCTAGACATTGATTTTGCTCATGACCCTTTACGAACATTTAAACAACGGCATATGCATATGCGTCCAATTCTTTTGCTGGTGCATAAACGTTTATATATAAGTACATCGTGCTTGCGTGTGTACATACGCACTTGTGCAACACAATGATTTTAGTGCGACTGTATTTTCATTTTCTCTTTGAGTTTTCTTTGGACGACCATTTGCCTGGTCGATAGCTGAACAATAACCTTTTCCTTCTTAACCTCCAAATACCAATGCGCACTTTAGTTGAAATAGGAATGCGAACAATATTGTCGGGCTTTCACATACTCGTTAGTGAATGCTGTGAATTTTCGCCCTTAATCTCCAAAGTAAGGACGTCACAAATCAGCGCCTGAATAGAAGCTTTAATACAATGTACAATAGACAGTATTTCCCATCATCCGTACCCAGTACAAATCAAGCTGTTTAGCGTTCTTATTGGATAAAAAACCAAGCCATATAATACAAAGAATATAAATAAAAGCACGAGCAGCAAAAAAAAAGACGTACCCGGTAACAATTTAGAGGGCAGACTGGAACAGATTAGCAAATAATCTAAGAAAAACTGATTTAGAACTATCATCCCAGTCCTCTTGGAGAACTGAGGACATGGAAAAAGGCTCAATCTATGTCCAACTGTCTTACATAGTACCAAGTTATTACAATTTTCCCCTGGTTATCAACACTAGCGAACCTAGAAACTCTGAAGTATGCCATCAATTCCCTCCGCTGCCTTGATCTCAAGCTTCAGCCAATCTTGGAGACAAGGATCCAAGTATCGGCGATTCTTCAAACATCTAACTTAATTACTATGGGAACAAAATAATAAAATGACAAACAGGGTGCTATATACTAAACATTGATTGACAAGAGGGGAGCCAGGCAAGAAATTCACTGACACAAGCTAGAAACACTTCCTCAGAATGTCTCTTGCTCGTTTAACCCATGTTTACTTTAACATGATAACCTCTGGGTTGGTGAACAGGTGTAGAACTCCCGTTTGCCCCTCGCTAGTAACTTCCAGAAGGGACAGAAAAACAAAGGCACTCACTTTGGTACACTACATGAAGTAACTAAGTGATTGCTTCTTCCTTGATCCACCTTCTCCATACAGTTCGTTCCATTGGAGAAGTTCATTCATATTTGCCGACTCTGATGACACGCTAGCACACACCTGTGGGTAACATAAAACGAACATCAATAATAAGAGTCACATGAGCAGAAATGTAGTTTGCTTCACATTATCGACACAAGGAACATATCAAACAAGGACGCCTTTTGATTGTAATGATATCCATCCACAAAAACACCCTGAAGATGGAATTACTTCTTAGTTATTTTATTTTTGGTGGGATTTTTTCCCCAGTGGGGTTAGGGTGGGGGCAGGGACAAAAACTGAACTCAAATGGACACTTGTACCACTCAACAAATCACAATACCCAGTAGGCCAAAAAACAAAAAAAAGATCCAGTATTTTTATTTCAAAAGGTTAAAAGTTTTAAGTTAAATTTTATGTATATGCAGAAATTTAAAATAAGTGCCAGAGTAAAATCAATGTAAATGTGACACAAGAAAACACAAACACGATGCACTTAATTATCAAGGCTCATGGCACAACAACGTGACACTTCCTAAAAAGAATACATGTTTTCAAAATATACAATTACCAAAAATCCAATTTCTCCTACATTTGAAGAGAGCAGAACAATAGAGAAGCTGTGGGGGTTGGAGTACCTGTTCGTGGGCATGCTTAAAGTCATCCGTGTTTAAAGGCCTGATATCCGCACTACTATGCAAAGCAGGGATGTCTCTGTTCTCTGCAATTGCCAATGCTTTATCCTACAAACCAAGCAATGCCACAATCAACACACGACTCAAAGAGAATATGTGTAGGAAAGATTGTCGTAAGGTAAGAACCATGAGTCAGAGAGTTCACAAGACATCAAAAGCATAGTTTGACAAGTAACTACAGGATACATACAAAAAAAAAAAAAAAAAAACTACAGGATACATACAGGGGGTGGAAAAGGGTAGAACCCTTGCACCTTAACTTTTAAAGCGTCAGAGAGTTCACAAGATATCAAAAGCATAGATTTACAAGTAACTACAGGATACATCCACACACACCGGCAGCCGGAGGGTGGCGTGGGGGGGGGGGGGGCTAAGTGACAAGGATGACTCTTCTGAAATCACCTTCCTCTCCTTCTCCAATATTTCTCTAATTGGGCGATGGGCAGCTGCAACACAAAGATTCTGAGGCAAAAAGAAGAAAAAATGTTAAGCATCTAGAAATCCTCAAATGGGGAGGATAATAGGATTAAAAAGCTACAAAGACACCAACATGCACGAGTGTATATAAATACACAACATTCGCACACATACAGATATACATTCTAGACTTTTGGTATCTTGGTCTTTATATATCTACAACACCTAATGATGTATCATAGTAATAATATGAGATCGAAGAGAACAAACCCAAACAATAACATCGTGAAGAAAATCTGCCTCCGCAGCCCTTTTTTACTGCAGTTTGGACATCAATCCATCACCCAAAAAAAGAAAAAAAAAGAACAATAATCTCCTACATAACATATGTATCTAAATTGTAATCCAAAACCACAAGAAACCACTGCAATTCTTCCCCCGCCTCCCAACTTCTCTGCCCTCCGAACAATATGCTAGGGTCAAAGACAATATCTCCCAAGATTAAATACTACACACCAAATTTGCTCAACTAGCTCACAACTGACAAACCCTGACCACAAAAACAAGAAACATCTCCGTGTTCCACAATAAATCAACATATACATGCCACCTTCAATCACTTCACATGGCTGTTCTATTGAGTATTGAATTGACCAAGGTGGATGATGGAGTCCATAAGTGAGCCCTACAAATGAACTAGTCCTTTAAGATATAACAACAAAACACTAACTTCTAGCCTCTCTTCTCTGGTGCTATTGCCCAATAATCTTCCACTGTTATTTTTTAAATTTATAATTTTAAGATATATAAGTTCTTGAAAAGAGTTAAAGATTTGATATCGCTCCACATTTCCGTATACCAAAAATAATGTAATTTTTAGCAACAAGGATCATTGTGAAAACCAAATAACTAAAGGTCATAGCATTGTTATCAGTTGCAGCTAGAACCTAAAGGCCATGGAACTACCACCAATGCCTGCGAGTACCAAATATAAAGGACTTCGACTACAGTGAACGCAGTCGGAACATGGTTGCATTAGTAATATCTTTTCCTTCATAACAAGGATCTATATGTCCTCCAGCACCATAGAGAAATATGCATGCCATCAGAACCAAAAGATAAATCAGCAGGCGCACCTTCAAATCACTTCCAGAATACCCGTCAGTCATACTGGCAACATTTCCGAGATCAAGACCAGGAGCCAATTCCTCCTTGGCCAATATGACTCTCAAAATCTTTTCTCTATTTGAAGCATCAGGCAAGTTCACCATCAACCTAGGGAAACAACACAGGCCAAATAACAGCAAATAGTAAGAGAAAGCCATCCAAGGAGCATAAAGCACAACCTTATCAATAATAAACTTACCTTCGTGGAAGCCTCCTAATGACGGCCTCGTCAAGGTCAAAAGGTCTATTGGTTGCAGCAAGTACCAGTACCCTTTCCTTGTCTTTTGTTCGGAGACCATCCCAATTCACCATGAACTCATTCTTCATCTTGCGCATAGCTTCATGTTCTCCAGGATTTTCACGTCTTCCTAACATGCTGTCAACCTACGATAACACAAAGGGAAATTTTACCAAGACGATGTATGTAGGCAAATATACAGATATGTTACGTATGAAAATTCAAGGGACAACCAGAAGACGATTATCCTTCCTATAACAGCCCTCATCCCCCCCCCCCCCCCTCCTTTTTTCGCACACACAAAAAACAAAGAAGGAAAAAAGAGGCCACAGATTAAGGTATACAGTAAACAGGGAATTTATCCACAGATCACAGAGAAACACTCTCTTCCCATCTCAATAAATAAATAAACAAATAAAAATAAAGAGAAACATAATTTCCTTACAAGATTGTGATATACGCAACTGACAAATGACTTCTACAAAAACAACATTTCTCATTGCCTTAGAAGCTTTCGCCCATGGCGGAATAGGGGGAGGGTTTGGATGTACGCAACCTTACCTATGTGCCGAAAACACAAAGAGGTTATTTCCTGATGACTTCTAAGAGCACAAAATTTATTGGACAAAAAAAAGGATATCGAATATGCACGACCACAAAGAACTGCCTTCAAAAAAATCATGGAACAAAATTAGAATTTTGTACTTACCTCATCAATGAATATGACACTAGGAGCAATTTTACTCGCAAGACTGAAAACTGCTTTAACATACTTCTCTCCTTCGCCAAACCACTGTGATGGAAAATGTTCAAAACAGTAACAAACAAATAAACTAGAATAACAACTAGCACATTGACATAGAAAAAACACCTTAGACGTGATGCTTGACATCGATATATTAATGAAATTGGCACTAGCTTCTGTAGCAACAGCTTTAGCCAACATTGTTTTTCCAGTACCAGGCGGTCCGAAAAGCAATATCCCCTTGCAAGGCTGCCAATTATAGCTATATTTAGCAAAACTCGCCAGGAGGGGAAAAATGAAATACAAAGACTTCTTATTAGTCTTGGATTTTAAGGCTACACCAATGGACCTTAGTGAGTTGTCCTTTACAGAAAAGTTCGGGCCTTTGTAGAGGTAACATCACCAATTCTTTTAATGTATCCTTCACATTTTCCAATGCTCCAATGTCATCAAATGTTACGCCAATATCACTGGGAGGAATAACATCAGCAAGAAGTCTCTTTTCAAACTCATTTTCAGTAACCACATCCTGTCATTCATGAAAATATAGCTGAATATGAATAATGTCGCACACATCCTTGAGACCTAGTAAATCGGAAAGAAACAAGTATACTTAAACAGGAAAAGGATAGATGAAGAACCAAAGACAAATAAGACTGATACCTTGAGGGATTTCTTCAAGCTCTTGGTTTCGTTTTGAACTTCCTGTAGAATGTTAAGCCCGTGTCTGATACTGCAAATGAAGCAACAAGGCTATTCACAATTGGAACCTGATATTTTTTGGTAAGTTAAAATTTTTATATATAAGCCAAAATTAGGCATATTTAAACAAATTGCTAAGGAAGAACAACAGCAAGCACAACTTGCTCAAAATACAATCACCACAATGTCATTCCTAAACATGTTCTAGCGTTTTCTATGCCAAGATTGGTCCCTTAAACAATAAAATACTCCATATTCCAAGTAAAGGGGTTAAAAAACAGCAGAGTGAACCTCTGTTGATAGAAAGTAGAGAGAAGGTAGGGAGGTAAGGAGTAGCCAAAATGTACAAAAGTGAGCCTGATGAGCATCTAGATTTAAACACGAAGACCAAAAACATGTGCAAATGCTTTATAGTCTGGATCCAAGACTGAGTGTAGAGTGACTAGTGAAAAGATTAGATAGGTTCCCCAAAATGAAGTCAAACTTAACAGCATAGTCCATAAGCTGGTACAGGAAGCCAAGCTTCCAAAATGTAAGAGAGTGAACAGATGGATATGGGAGACTACGGGAAAATCTCTGAAGGGAAGGCAAAGGTTGAGGGCAAATTTCCAATTTGTTTTGTTTTTCTTTATCTTTCTTCAGGATGACGTAACAAGTCATATGGATTGCAGAATATATGCCATAACCATGAGAAAGAAGCCAAAGTATACAAGCTGTTTGTGAAATTTTGATCTCCATTGGTTTCCAAATAACTAGTCCAAGACACCATGCCAGGAGAATATTGTCACTGTGATTTAGCTGCTGGAATACAGTAGATCAGACTCCAGAGAAGAAAGAGCATTCAAAAAATATGTGATTTTGATCAATCCCCATGCCAAAAGCTTGTCTTGTGCACTCAACCTCTTTCAGCAAACAAGCCAAAGAATAAATGCATATCTTGGAAGATGTGGAGTACACCAGATAAGTTTCTCCTGTGTTACCGTTGGGGTAGCCTGCTCAAGAACTTGAGCATCACTTTTTATAGAGAAGCTGCTTGAAGCCAACCATTTCCGGCTATCTTGACCTATTCTAGGATTGATCACACTACATGTATGATAAAAAATTGGCACTTGGTTGTCCCAATCTTTACCATCTGGCAGTCTTCATTGATTTTCATCCAGAACATGCAAAACTGTTGCTTCTAACCTGATGTTCGATTTCCTTGTTAATTCTAGATGTTTAACAAACAGAATGCTCTAAGGATGCCATGGGTCTTTCCAAAAAAAGGTTGAATTACCATTTCCAATGATTCTTTGTGTTGGCTGTATTGGTCTCTTTCGCAAAGGATTCTCTTTCGCATCCATGAATTAAACATCTCTAGCTGCACTTCCCACTACGATTTCATTTTAAGTATGACGGAATGCACCCATTTCACTCATATACTATCCTTCCCATCACAAATGCCCAATGTTGATTATGTAGTCAGTGTTATCATTTTGATGTATGTAACCCCAAGACTCCTCGATTCTTTCGGCTTACAAACAAAATTCCAGTTTACCTTTGCCTTTTTTGAGTTACCCCACAAGAAGCATCTAACAATTCTTTCAATTTGTCTTCTAACCTCCTAAGAAAGAAGATAGGAAGATGTCCAATACATACACATTGCAATTATGGCTGAGTTTATGAGCTGAATTTTCCCAGCATAAGAGAGCTTGAAAGTTGCCCAGCTCTAAACGCTGTTGTTGAACTTGTCCAGTAGTTGAATTCAGTCCATATAGGTGAGTCTACCAACAACTAATGGAACACCAAGATATTTCACTGGGAGGGAAGCAAGATACATATCAATGACGTCTGAAAGCTCATTTTTCCTAGCTTCTGAAACCCTATAGATGAAGATTTCAGACTTTGTTAGGTTCGGCATCAAACCTGAGAGGCATTGAAATTCCAAAAGTGCATCCTTTATAAATCTAACAGATTGAGTATTGGCATCTGTAAAAATGAAAAGGTCATCTGCAAATGCCAAAGAAGTTACACATATCTTTACAATTCGGGAGGAAAGTGAAGAGAGAATCCTTAGACTTTTCTTTAAAAAGATGTATGAAACCTTCTATAATTAGAACGAAGAGGTATGGAGAGAGATGATCTCCCTGTCTTGACCCCCTGGATGATTTGAAATGCCCAACAAGAGAGCTGTTGAGACTGACTGAGAAGGAAGCTGGAGAGATGCATATCAGTACCCAGTTCTTGTAATAAGTTAATGATTTTGAGGATTTCCAATAGGTAACTCCATTCAAAAGTGCCAAATGCTTTCATAATATCTACCTTGATGCCAAATCCCATTAGACCAATAGCCTTTTTGTAGTTTTTACTAATTATGTATAACGGGGATGTTGTGCTGTATATTCCTACCTTGGACAGGGGATGTCTGATTTCATCAACTAAGAAGGGAAGTAATGGCTTTATCTTGTTAGCCAATACTTTGGTTATTACCTTGTAGGTTACATTACAAGAAGATATAGGCTTGAAATCCTTCATTTTGATAGGTGCATCTACTTTTGGTATGAGTAAGATAACTGTAGCATTCATAGGCTAATACGTAAAATCCTTGTTGAAGAAGAAAAGCATAGCTTCTATAAAGCATCCCCCGCCAAGTCCCAATTATCCATGAAGGATCCTGCTATAAACCTATCCAACCCCGGAGAACCATCTTTCTGCATTGAGAAAAATTTTAACTTCATCTTTGATTATTGGGCTTTGAAGAGAATAACTATGTGTTGCCATTAGAGTATTCCCAATCCAGTTCAGTTTAGATGTGGAGCTTTAGCATGATTCTCTGAAGAGATTTTCAAAAAAAAAAAAAAAGGTTGCCATATTCTTTACAATCATAGCCTTCAATCATCATGTATTGATCATCTTGTAGCCTCAAGATTTTGTTCCTAAGTGTATGGGATTTGACATACCTATGGAAGAAGCGGGTGTTTCTATCACTAACCGAATCTACTGAATAAACTTCAAGATACGTAGGTTTTAGAGAGCTCATAAGGAAGAAATTTTATCTTATTCAATCGTGAGCTAAATGAGAAATGAGCAAGTTCCTATTAGGTTACCTACCCTAAGCCACGCATCCCCTCTTTGAAAGAGTAAATTGCCCAGAAGAAAAGGTAATCATGAAAGTAAACCTAGCACTACTGCTGCTACTACCACTAAGAAAGCCCTTTTTGTATACGATCTCCATTTCAACTAAAAGAATGAAAAAACGAGAAAAAGACTACATAAATATAAAAACTTTGAATTCATCCATTTTACCCTTGATTTTTCCTTATAGAAGGATTCTTCAAAGATAAGGAGGTTTGTATAGCCTTGAAGGACATATTGTTTCTTCGGTTGAAGAAGGATGTTGTGTTCATCAAGCTGTGCATTCTGTTGTGTAATCTCAAGATTAAACTTAGACATGGCCACTTTCTATGTTATTTTCCCAAAGTATTGTTTGTTCACGGCCTTCAGAGGTTATTTTAGCCTCTTCAACTTGTTGGTTAGCTTTACTTGTGATTTCTATTACATAAGAGTTCCAATTATCTTATAGAGATTTCCTTGAATCTTGAATGCCTCATCTAACCTTTCATGAATTTAAAAGGTTTAGGCTCAAACTGTTCCCTACTTGCACAGAAAATGCACCTGGGAAATGATTCAAGATTGTGAGAGCTTCGTAATCCAACTGAAAGTCAGGGAAGAGAGCTTTTCAAGCCACATTATAGAACATACGATCTATACAGGTGTAAAGCCTTTTCAAAATAATTTTGTCTAATATTGACTTCCATTAATCAAATCAAACTGATCTTCTTTTCTCTAATGTAGTTGTATACTACTTTCTGCTTTATAGGATAATTTAATCCTCTAACACACTAACTTGATCATCCTTTGTTTTTAGGGGCCTACCTCTGCCCCTAGCTCCAGTCTTGACTAGGTTATCTTCCTTGCTGCCTTCCCTACTCATGGAATCAGGAGGTTTTAATAGGACTATGTTCCTTCCTATTGGCGAAGGAACACCTTTTGTATCCTCAATTTGGACCTTGTACTGCTGATCAGACTTCCCAAGCTATTCTGAAGAAGCGTTATTAGCTATCAGATAGGCTATAGGTAACTCCTCAAAATCTTCATCACATGTACTATCCTTAACAAAAGCCTCCACTGAAGAAGTAGAATACCTAGCTTCTACCTTCTAGCTTCTACCTTCTTTTGCTCTTGATGGGGTTGTCCAACTTTTTCTTGCTGCTTTCTGAGGATGATAGAGACTTTTTGTCTAACCTCGACGTCTCTCATTTGAAATGTCCACTGGTTCATCATCACTAAGGTCGACCTCCTTACTAGAGCATCCTCAGGTGTTGAGTATTCAAAGCAACGGGATCTATCATCCTCCAAACCATGATGATCAAGGAGAAATTCATCTAATCCTTCTTGAACTTTACCATTTTCATCTTCTAAAAGAGTGAGAAGTGAAATTTGCTTCGAGTAGTTTTGATAATATCGTAAGTTTTTTTGTTCCGCACTTTCTTGTATGAGATTTCTTTTTTTTCTTTTAATAGATAGTTACCATGTTTGGAGGAGACATACCGGGTTCCTCTAGATTTCCTAAAGACTAGGCTTGATATATCTATTTCTGACATTCTTCCTGGGGATTGTCATGCGTAGTCCTACTTTATTGATTAGAGCACTTTCCTTTTGTGCATTCAGGGGAGTAGCTTTCTGGCTTGGCGACAATTTGAGTTTCTGACTGTAGCTGTTGCCAGCCTTTTCGTGTGCTTATTGGTTAGGATAGTTTGTGCTGTCTTTTTTATTGCTCCTTTGGGCTTTCCAGTTTTTCTTATGAGCAACAGTTTTGAGGAAAGCTTTTTGTTTCTCTTCTTATTTACGTGAATGTCCAAAGGTTTTGCACTTTCTACAATGGATTGGCATCTATTCATAATCAACTGTTTGATTTGTCTTATACCCATATTCATCTGTATACTTAACAGAGCTAGGAAGTTTCTCACACGTTATCTCCGCACACATAATATCGTAAGCTACCCTAGACTGAGTAGTTGTGGCTCTATCCATGAATAAAGGCTTCTCTGTTAGACTTCTAATTCTGCCTAAATGTTGTCGAAATACTAGATGCGCAAGAAAGAAAGACGAATCCAGACAGGAATTAAACTAAGTTTTAGCTTTTAGGTACCTTTACCTGGAAGCCAAGGCCATAGAAACAGTACTACGTTCCCAAAAGCAAGAGAGATTTGTCCAAAATCTTCTGCTTAGCTTCCTCATATTGAAATCTAAAGATGAAGAGGTCATCATGATATCTGTGTCTCCAATAAGCGCTTGATGCTCCATCTACCTTGAGCAAATTGTTGAATATTTAGGAAGGACGCACTATTGTCCACCACTTGGCTAACAATGGTTGCTCCATTTTTTATTGAATTGTTGAATATTTAGGAAGGACGCACTATTGTCCACCACTTGGCTAACAATGGTTGCTCCATTTTTTATTGTTACCCACTACGTCAGTCGGTGGTAAAGCAAAGGTCTTCTTACCATAGATGAGATCGAAACTGAAGAAGTTGAGATCTTGAACAAAGTCTTGCTTTAGAAGAATTATCGAATCCGATTTGGCATGGACAAGGCCTTGCATGTTTAGAGGTTCAACTAGATCGTGTAAATCTAACCATTTTGAGGTAGATTAACAACGGTTGACAGCTCCGAAAGCTTGTAGCAACAGCTGAAAAGAGGCAATGGTTGAGAGCTCCGAAACGAGGCCCACCTGGCAGGAACGAGGCTCCGTTAGGATGAATTAGTGAAATTGGTGAAGAAAGGAGAAGGGAAAGAGAGAATTAGGGTGTAGGAGTCACTCGATGAGTCACCGAAGGAGAAAGAGTTCAGAGAGGAGAGAGAAAGAAAGATAAGGATGGAACGGGGGGAATAAATGTTACCGTTGAGGCAGTTTTCTATCCGCTACAGGCAGGAAAAATGACGTCAGTGGTGGAGACTGGTTGAGGATAGAGGAGAGAGTAAGTGGGCAGAAAGTGTTTTTAGTGAGAAAGCAAAGAATATATATATACATATATATATATATATATATATATATATATATATATATATATATATATTATTTCGAACCTGATTAAAAGCGTGTTCAGATGGATTGAAGATGCTATTTACCTTTCAGTCGAAATTACGAGTTTTTTGTCCTTAACAGAAGCTCCACAAGAATGCATGAAATGGTGTATCAATGCCCATCCAACAAGTTTTTCCACATCTAAGAGAATCCACAAGAAAGAAACTTAGCATGTCAATCAAGCGATTAATCTCAAGTACGACACACCTTCAGCATTAGTAATGGCCACTAACTTTCACTTGTCAAGGTTTGATCTTTAATGCATAGTCCGTCAAGGTCAGGACACTCGAGTCCAAATCGGTTTAAAACCTGAAATTAAGGAATTAGACAAAAATGTTATTGTATAAGCTATAAGTCCCACAGACACACACGGAAAGCTCAAGTTTCTGAGAGCTCTTATTAATATTTTCTGTATGATACTTTTGATCCTTGTATAGCTTTAAGTTGATTATAGATAATAAAATAAACCACCGAAGCAGAAAAAGGTTTTAATGTATGATCTGTAGCACTGATCTCAGTACAAATAATCATAACTGGTGGGAAGGAGAATAAAAAGCAGCAGCAGCAGCATTCAAAAAGAATAATAAACCAAACACACCAGTATACAAAGAAAGCACCATCGCATAGTTCAATATATCACTAACCGTACGAATGCAAACAATATTAGACTGTGACTTCAATTTTTCAGTGTCACGGTCCAACTGTTGTTTCCAGTCAGACAACAAAGATTCATCCTGCCATAACAGAAAATAATTGAAAGGGTGCTGATCAGGACGTGTTTAAGTAAACATAGAATTTATTGGAGGCTTTTTGTCTTACATCCAAGAAGTCCTGGTTGTAAACAAACACACAAAATCAGCCAGATAAATTTAACTACAGAAGTACCTGAGGTATCTGTATGGTAACTTTGTTTGGAAAAAGGCGATTTAGTTGCTTCATCGTTTTGGGGATTTCTTTACTTCTATCATTCAGTCTGCCAAAATTATCCTGTAAATGGAAGTAACAATATTTAGTCTTCAGACACGAGAAATTCCTTGTTCAATTCAAGGAAAGAAAGAAATATTAAAGAGTAACATGTATCAAGTGAGACCGCTCACAAAAAGATGGGATTATCAAGGTTTGAACCAAACCATCTACGAACATAAGTTGCTGAACTATTCAGTTTCTTAAAAAAAAAAAAGCAAATGATACATGAGAATGAAATAAGTTATGCTCCTGAATTGCTATAAGCCCACTATAGCACCAAAATTCTGATCACAAAACGAAAAATGACAATCAATTTTCCTACCTCAGGTGCCAGATTCTGTAACCCAACCTGGCCCTCAGATTAAGATGCATATTATACGAAAACGACAGAAAGAAAACATAATACATCTAAAGAAGCCCACCGGGAAAGCAAGGTCAAGTAACGCAGTTTGATTACTTCCAAACTTCGTGAACAGAAGTCCACCAGGGTGTGCCTAGGAACACAAGTCATAGTGTCAAATTTACCAAAGATTTTATGTTGATTTAGTTGAGTATAAAAATTTGCCAGCACCAGTATGGTATACTTACTTTGTCCTTCCGAAAGTCAGTCTGAGTATGGGAAGCAATAACCATTATATTCGTTGGCAAATTTTCAAGTTTAACTTTCAAGGTAGCACACACCTCAGGACTTCCAACAGACTTCTCTATATCTTTGAAAAATAAGACCATTTGACTTTTTTTACTTTCATGTGAAATAACCTGCACATCAAGCAAATGACATGTTAGAAACGAAGGAAATGACTCAAAGAAAAAAAGAAAAGGAACGACTGAAAGATCGCTCACAAAAAGAACCCCTACAACAACTAAGGTACCTCAAAGAGTTCATTGACTGCAAGCCTGTCAAAATCATCGGCATAATTATCAAGACGAAGTGAATCAGCTGCGGATCAATAAGCCAAGCATTACCAAATAAACCATTGTTAACGAAAACAGACACAAAATTGAGTAAGAAGGTGAAGATAGAGTTACCAAGAAATGCTTACCAGCACAGAAAAAACCATGGTCTTCCTCGCAAAGGCCTCCAAGATCATTTCCTTCTGGAATTGATCTGTCAAACCTTACCCCAATTTTGGAAGCACCGTTCTCCTCGAAAGCTAGAACCACCTTGCCTCTGTAACCATAGGCTGGACCCCTGAAGACCAAGATAAGCATATAACAAGGGGAAAGCAAATGAAAAGAGAGAGGGAGGGTCGGAGGGAACGCTTGGGTGACCCAAGTGAACCAAATGCATATGCATATGTGTGCAAGGATCAACATATAAAAAAAGGGCAACACGCTGGTGAAAATATATTGCACACTCTTAAATTATTCTGTTAAGAAGTTGGTCCCCTAACTTTTTAACCAAAGATTTCCAGCAACAATAACTTCCCTTAGGGCCTCTTTAATCCTCCAAGATATAAGCATAACTACTTAATTTGGCTCCATCATGCAAAGATGAAATGTAGACATGAACTAAACTGCAAAAAAATGTCAAGACAAGATTTCAAGTTTTGTGTCCAGTATTCTCTGATTTACAAGGTCGTCACGCCTTCCTCTACCAAAGATGAAGTACCATGCCTAATCGATTTTGAATTGAAAATATTTTGTAAAGGGTAAGAGAGTTTTTTTTTTCCTGCTTTGTTTGATCTAGGTAGATAGGCACATCAAGATCGATTACTTGACATACTCTCCTCCCAAAAAAAAAAAATTGAGAATCTACTCTGTTTTCCAAACACTGCATGTTCCATGAATAAGAAATTCAAAGGCACATCAAGATCCATTTTGACGTACCCTCCCCTTCCAGAAAACTATGCAATCCAAATATTAAACTAAGGAAAACTATTAGACGAACCCAGCACTATCTTATTCCTAAAAGAGACTGTTTGGGAATCAAAATGTATAACAAATTTTTCCTTCTCTCCACAATTAAAATGTGTAACAAATTCATGTAACTCCAAATAAATGGAGCATCACAAAACGCTAGGAACAGCAAATCTTGGTCCATTGTTGTTTCATTGGAAACTATTGGAAGAATAACATGTCCTCAAATATTCCTAAAATAAATCCTTACAAAAAAAATAATTAGTAGAGCAGGGTTAGAGAAGATGGATTCAGGTCACAGGAAAGTCAACCTCAAAGGAGCTTGTACAGGAGAAAAGCCTGATGACAAACATCCTACATACTTCACTCTATCACCTGCAAATAACAACCGCCAATTATAGTCAACAAACTCACAAAAGCCAGAATGGTAATAAAAAACCTTCTGCCTTCCCGAGATTTCGAGTCACATGTGCAATCTAACAAAAAATAAACTAATACCTTTCTTAAAGGTATACGTTTTAGATGTTGCAGTTGAAGCCTCCTGCCTCGGAGCCTGAGGACGTGCAATAGAATATCCGGTTATTTCAGCTTCAACACTTAAAGCAGGTTTCTTAAGCCGTAAAGTAGATGTATGCGCAGCTCTTTTAGCAAAAACACTGGCACGTTCTGGTTTTGAGCTCTCCTTTACTGGATCTACTTCCTTAGTGGTAGAACCCTGTACATATCATTGAATCTTTTTTATAAAAGGAGGCAAAGTTATGGAAGGTGGAAGAGAGAATTTTTTTTTTGTTTGGGGGGGGGGGGGGGGGGGGGGGGGATGACAAATGATTACAGTTCTAAAGAAATCTTACACCAAAGAACAGAAAAGAATCAACAATGAGAATTTTAGCATCAAAATGTTTTGCAAGAGCTTGGGCCAATGTCTCCTGATATATATCTGACCCTGCAAAGAAGTGATTAAAAAACCACCAAAAAAGATTTTTTTTTTTTTTTTTTTTTTTGGGGGGGGGGGGGGGGAACAAAAAGTATCATCCAAAGGGTGCAACACTTAAAGAAAAAACTTAGAATGTAGTGACCAAGAACTTTGACAGAAAGCAGATGAACTCCTGGCTGATTATCACCAGGACTCTTACATGCTGTCCCCAAAAATAAAAAGAATAAATATTTTCTCCGATTGAAAGCACAAGATACCATTTCATTATTAACTCCGGACTTTATGGTATCAGCTATTCACTCTGGCCATTAATTGTTATTTGCTCAGTCCAAATCCTTTAACACGAATTAAACACTTAGACAGGTACAGCAACTTACATGGTCAAACAGTTTTATCAAAGGCAAATTTCAGAACGAACTTCATCCGGAATTTTTTTTCCATGACAATTTTATCCCTTTTGTATCACAAAATAGCTTCCACCATCAAAAAGGTACCTTTATGCCATACATCAGAATGGTATAAGCACAATTTTCAACCAAACATTTGCCTGCAGCATCAGAACTGATGATACAGCTAACAAAAAGATTCTGGCTCTAAAGGCTATCACGAGAATGGCTGTCACTATCAAGTAGTTCTATCTCATCAACAGAACCTTTTCTTTTTTTCTTTTTTCCTCTTTTTGAAGAAATCAACAGAACTTTTTGAACTTCAAAATTTAAGAGATGGCAGCTTATAGGCTTGCCAGCTAGTCTTTCCTTTTCATTCAAAAGGAAGAACGGGCAGGACATAATCAGAAAAATGCGTTGACAGAAAAGAAAAGGGCCTCATAACTTCTTGACTGATAGTGCATAGCTATTCAAGGATGATGAAGATTCTGAGCTAAGACAGTGGTATGAATAAAGTATCCAGATGCATATTGTGTCTTCTGATAGCGGAGAATATCGCGGTAATGGAAATGGATAAAACTTCTAAAGAGTTTTATGTTTCAGTAACAAATATGCCCTTCGTAAGTTACACAACCAAGTCCAGTTTACTGTTGTGCCAATTCAGCATTCATAATTGGTTAAAACATGGTAAAACGAGCAAAACCAAACTTCGAGGATGTAAATTGGATCACTAATAATTCACTGATGCAAGCAGGTGTTGCATTGGATGCTCAAAGACATGATCATGCCACACCTAAATTTAATGAACAACACTCAAGCATTTTCCCACTATGTGGGGTCGGCTAAGTTTAATATATAAGGCAGAAAATCCCATTCAAAAGATTCTTGAAAAGAGCTTTACGATCTTTTACTGCATGGGAGACTAAAGTCACACAGAGATGAAACTTCGTTTCTCACCAAAACATAAAAAGGAAACAGAAAAAAAACAGAACAGAGAAAAGTCAAAGTCAACCTCAATTCTCATCCAGATAACAGATGGAATGAAAGTGAAACCCAACAATAGCAGAAGTGGTACCTGCAGGACCTGATAACAATACCCTCGGACACACGGTTGGGAGATTAGAGGTGTACTTGGTAAACTTGCTACACTTTAAAGGTATGTACGCAGAAGCAATCATAACATTCTTCATTGCATCACTGTTACAACGCAAAGCAACATGAGAAGTACTTGTTGACTTTCAATAATAAGTTACAATAAAGTATTCTTGCCCAAACTCCTCATATTAGAAAAGATAAAATATCAAAAAATTAGGTCGTCCAAGTTACTTCAGAATAACAACAGTACCCTGATGGAGCATTATGTCAACCTGACAATATCAAGCAGCCCATGCATCCATATATAAACTCAAACATGCAACCTTACTATGGTTGCATGGACAGCAAGAAAATTTACTTCAAGAAAAGACAGAACATGCCAAAAAGGATAGGAGATGGAATGTAAAGGGATCAATAATCTATATGCACCAAACAGTAATCAGATACTTGAAATTCCAGAATTATCACCTCAAATAGTAAGGGAAATTTTCGAAGGATACTTCAATGCTGCTGGGATCTAACAGTCCCTGCCGTAAAACATCTTTAAATGCTTGACGCTTGTTTGACATATATGTGGAAGTGACGTTCTTGAGTTGTTCTCGTTGTTCGTCAAAAAAATTTCTTTGTTCTTCAACAATCTTATACCTGGCGCAGAAGGAATTATTCAGATTCAGCTTTGCAGCTGTGACATATAGGATTTGGGCAAGAAAGAAGTCAAAGGTTCTTTATCAAGGAAAACAAGGATGTACAAGTCAAGAACTACCAGATCATGGAGAACAATCAACTTTTTGTTAGTTCATGGAAAGGATTAGAAGAAATATAACAAACTGGAACATTGTTGTTAACGGCTGCTTTGATATATTTGTAAAGGGGAATGGTGGCGGTAGCTTTTTAGCTGTACTTTTGCGCTTTCCTCTTTTGTAAATAGCTTCTGCTTGTCTTATTTACATGGAAAACAAATGCTTGAATCACACCCTAAAAAATATTAATAACATTAATCTTATACCTGTCACCTATGGTGTTATGAGAAGCAGCTGATCCAGCAAGAAGTCTCATGGTTCGTCTTAATTCCGGAGTAGTCAATATTCCACTCACAGCTTTTGGTTCGACAGATTCAGTTCCAATGTTATCCACATTCAACTTTTCACATCTCTCATTAACATCAGGAGCATTTGGAGATGGCGGATCAACAATGCCCCCTGATTCACATCTATTGTCATTTTCAGGTTTCTCCTTCATTTCAGCGTCCATTATGCCATTATCTGACAATTCACATGCAGAAGGAAGTATCGGTATTTCAGAACCACCCTGTACAGCCTCATTGTTTGCTGGAGGAAATCGAGATAACTCTTTCCTCAGATTAGATAAAGATGCAAGAGTTGATGCAACTGCGACAGCAGACGAATCCCCTGGTCTTGCCTCAAAATGCAATCCTTTAAGTTGACCCTCATGTGATTCTAATATACTTGCAGAAGTTGGAATACACGAACCAGAGACATTTTCATTGTTCAGTTGTTGGAAAATCTAAAAACACGTTAAGGAAAACCTCTCTTTCTTGAAGAACAGAATATACCAACAAAGAAGGAGCAGGGAGTTAACCATAATATAAAATGCAGAATTTGGAGCTAACCTCGAGATACAATGCAGTATCTTACTCAGGACGGTAACTAAGGTCAATGTGTATCATTATGATACCCACGTAACATAATCTTAGTGCAGCAAATCAAAATACACAAACACAGGAAAGGACAATAAGATACAGAGTTAAAGAAAGTTGCTACAAGGATACATAAGCATGAGTACCAGATGAGCTGAATACCACCTCATCACCTCCATTTAGTGTCAGAGAGGAATTCTTCGGGTAAGTCTTGCCATTTACTTGGACATAACCTTTTTTGCCAGTGATTTCAAGTAAAGCACTAGGTCCTCTCTAGGCATTTTTTTACCAAGGAAAAGCGGGAGTAAATAAGCATGCGAAAATATGCAAATAGTGAGGAGTGGAAACCGTATTAAAGCTTATTAATAGTTGATTCATACCTCAGACTCCACTTGCTTCAGAGTACAGAGAGATTTACTAATGGATGGATCTCCAACCCACAAATCACATTGATGCCCTTGACCAACCGTAAAGGTATGATGACTCATAACAACATGTGGATTCTAGGCAACCAAGAAAAAGAAATATATTAGAAGTTTTGGAAAACTTATGATCCAAGATTCACGTAATCTTTTTATGTAGAACTTTCCACTTCTTAAATTGCAGAAATAACAGGATTTACCATAGCTATACTTTCTTTTTATCAGTTAGTCATGAATGAGGAATTACAATTGTCGTGGACAGATCACTTCGAATCCCTATGGGACCCAAATTTACACACGGTTCATGCTGGCTTCTAAACCCAACATTTTAAGTAATATACCAAGGAAAATAGAGAAGCAAATTTAAAAGCCACCACAACATTACTCCCAGGTCTAAGATAGAATTAAATTAAATTAAATAAAAAGAAAACAAAAGTAAGAAAGCAAAAAAGGTACCATAACAACTATGCTGCGGAATGCCGAATTCCTCCAAAGTAGTTTTTGTTGTAAGTTAGAAGCCAGCCTTTTCTATTAGAGAACAGGTACTTTGTTTCTAAAAGAGGCTTCTTGTCAAGAAAGTCCTAAAACAATATCCCCAGATTGCCAGAGTAAGCTTCCTTGCACCCAAACAGACCAATTCTCAACAAATTGTGCTACCATTTCATCCCCCCCCCCCCCCAAAAAAAAAAAAAAAAAAAAAAAAAAAAAGCATATCCTTGTGAATGCTCTTTAGTTGGTACGTCATTATCAATGTTTTGCCAGCTGAGTTCAATCTTCAATGGGTTGACTTATTTAGATGCTAACCATCCCCAGTTCAAATCAAATATAGCTCTTGGCTTAACAAGCTGCCACACCTTCCCCCCACCCCACCCCACCCCACCCTCTAAAGTGATTTATTCTTTCTATGTATCTATCTATCCACTTCAAAGTAAAGATACAATACATATACCTACGTGTGAAACAAAAAATATTCAAGGGTCTGCAATCAACATTTAGCAGCATCCAACTCCTAGTTGGGCTAGTTTGAAGAATGCCAGACCCCACGTGAGTTATATTCAACCGTACCTGTATCCCAATTGAGTTAGTGTTTCCCACGACAAGAATTCTAACCATCCAACTCAAAAGTGATGATCATTACAACAAATATGTGGAAAAAGGAGCTACCTTACCACCCCCATCAAGTTGACAAAACATTAAAGTGGGCGTAGATTTTGTGCACAGTTCCATTGAAGTACAATGGTAGTGGGACAGAGACCATAAGTTTTGGCAATGAACTAGGAGAAGAAATTTAGGGGGGGGGGGGGAAGCAGCAGCTAAGGCTCGTTTGGAGGTGCTCAGTTATAAATATTATCTATTAAGTTCAACGGTGGATGCACAAATATATGTCCTGAGTGGTTCAGCAAGAAGAATTTCCCTCTTTACTCGGAAGATTTCAGTCTTTGGTGGAGCAGCTGCCCTATATTTTATGTTATAATCCCATCTTCAGACAATGATGAGCATTTCGACAAGAATCGTCCCTCTTTTCCATTTCTCAGCTTAATTCTTCAGCGTGTTTCTGTCTTTCATCGTGTTCTATTTCCTTTGGCGTGCAAAATTTTGCTGGGAGCTTAACTTAAGTTCCAGAATCGTGCATGTACTGATTATCATGTCTAAAATGAAACGGCTGACCAAAAGTGCCCGTATATAAAGACAAAACCATGCAGTCTTATGAATGAGGCCAACCAACTGCTGCAGTGAACAGCCCAGGATGCAAAAGAAAATTAAAGAACACGTTGCCATGGTTTCCAAATTTATTTCCTTTTTTACCCGTTGAAGGGAGACTTAAACGGTTACTAAAATGCGAGTAGAGTTGGCACCTACCTGAGAGCACTGAGAAAGAAGTTTTCCCCAAGGAACTCCCGTAGATTTCAGTGCCCGCTTCTTGGCCCTATTCGCAAGGGTACCGTTCGACTTTGTTTTCTTCTCCTCGACTCCCGAATTACCTAAAGTCCAGCATCAAGAAAATCAAGAAACCCCAAGATCTCAACGAATACGGCATCAAGAACCGAACATTGAAACAACCCAAAGAAATGCGGTGACAAAGAATTCACCTGAAGTGATCGGCGACAGAGAAGGCTCGCCGTCAACGTGAACCTCCGGATATTTCTCCGGCAAGACCCCGTCAGCGAATTTGGCATTAGCATCATCCGCCACGTCATCAGACCGCACCTCCTGGTCCAAAATTTCCTGTTCGGATACCTTAGGAGCAGCTATCATGGCCTCCTGCGATGCATCGTTAGTTGAAGACGATGCCTCAGTAACCTAAATCATGAATTCTATTTCAGATCAAATCAACCACCACAAAATTCAACTAGCACATCGCAATCAATAAAAAAAATGCGGCCTTTGGAAGGGGAAAAAATCATAGAGATAAAGCGAAACCCTAACCATGGGCTTAACCTTGGATCGTTTGCCATTGGGCAGAGGCGAGGAAGGGACAGAAAGAGGACGCTTAGAAGAAGAAGAGCTCCTTCTTGTTTCAACCATGTTTTCCGAAATAGATTCGAACGAAATGATCAGAAGAAAAAACTACGCAATTTGTAAAACTAAATTTCTTCAATACAAAATACAGAAAACTACAAAGAGAAAAACAACATGGCCATAAGGAGTTGAAAAAGGCGAATGATTGAGACGATCAGTATATCAACTAAGCCTCGCCTTTTCTTCTGCTAACTTGCAGACTAGATATATATAAATATAAATATATATATATATATGTGTGTGTATGTATGTACGTACTCCAAACTGTACAAGCCTAAATCTACTACTAGTATTTTTTCTTTTTCTTATTTGTTGGCAAAGGTTTAACCCAGCCCAAAGGGTCTCCACTGCTTTAGTCTCAAAGAGCTGCGTAAAGGATGTAAATCAATATTCCAACGGCCTTCTAGATTGTGTGATCTTACACAGTTACCCACACAAGGTGCCTCCCACAAATCAGGTCTTTGGCCTCGCAGCAGAGGAACACCCACACTGTGCGCGTCCCTGGATTTGAACTCATAACCTCTTGTTGGCAATCCCCAACCCGAATACCAACTGGACTATGCCCTGAGAGCTTCTTCTTTTTATTATTATTATTTGTTCGCACAGAGGATAGTGGGGACGATGGGTTTGCCATTTGAATTGAAAAATTATCTGGTCAGAAAAATCGTGAATTTGCTACTTAAATTTACAATAATCAACAATTTTAGAGGTTTCGAAGTTGTTCCAGAGAAAATTTTTCGATGTTCAATCAGTTACAAAATATTCCATTTTAGAAATTTTGTTTATGGTGAAATATAAGAAAACATATTTTTTTTGAGAATCTTGTGTCTTTCGAGAATGATGATCCTTCTCTAGTTGAATGTCTAGGAAACCTATGTTAGGTGCAGCAATTGTCCCGTGGCGTAGGCCGTGTGGGCCTCCTATCACCAATTGGTTTTGGGAGAGATGGTAGCGCCTGAGATCCTACAACCTACCTTCTATCTGGCAACAAAAATTCATTTTGTAGTCGTTGACTTAAACACTGAATGCTTGGGACCATAAGTTTAGTCAAGTGACATGTTCTACTCGTGTACATTGAAAAAATGTCGATGAGTTGACGTCATGTGTCGCATTGGCTGACGAAACTGTCTCTGCATGGCAAAGGTCGCCTTGGTGGGGTTGAGCTGACAATTTATGCTAAAGGTCCAACCGAGATAATTTTACTTCGGTTTGAGTTTAGAGGGTATACTAGTGCGCCGACCTAGTCGTGACTAACTAGCCGGTTGTGGTTGACCTCGAATGATGCTGACATCGAAAGAATGTCATACGTCTTTTTAAAGTCGTCAACTTTATGTGTATTCAGACTAGTGTAACCAACCTAATCTCTCGGACAACCTTCGGTTTTATATCCTGAGTTGGTGCTTTATTTGGAAATTATAACATGGGAACTTTTTAAATGTGTTGGTTTTTGCTTTATGAGATACGAAAAGTGTGCTTTTTTCAAATGGATGTATTATTGATTAGTAATTGTAAATCGACCTTGAAAGTTTTGAAACTTCGATGACAAATTTGGCAAGTGAGGGAGTGACGTTGAGAATCGGATGTGCGTTTGCCTTTTGACTGACATGGCTGTTAAAAACAAGACTCGACCGTTACGCTCTTTTTTATGATACTTTCAAAGATCAATAAATTTAAAAAAAGTTAATATATATATATATATACACACACACACATTATATTTTGAAAAGGAATATTCTTATATTTACAAGTATTGTTGACTTTGTATTGTAAATGTTGACAAGAAAACGTCCATAGGCATCATTTAGAAAGTTCAAAGTGGTAAAGGATGCTTCAAAAAGAAAAGGTGGATATGAGAAGAGGAACTAGTGTATATATATATATATATATATATATATATATATATATATATATATATATATATATATATATGTGCAAAACTCAAATCATAAATAATATTGGAAACAAATACTATAATGTATTCTACAAAATTCAAATATAATTATCTAGACAAATTAGAGAATATGTATCAAATTTTCAAACTAGTCAAGTATATTTTCACTCTGTGTACAAAATTCGAACAATACATACTTTTAAAAGTATAATATAATCTACAAAATTAAAACATAATTATGGAGTTAAATTTGAGAATATGTATGTGCGAAATTTATGTCGAATTTTCAAATCAATCAAGTATGTCTACACTAGGTGTGACGTATGGTTCTTATGACATTTTTATAAGTTTTTTACTAACATATTTGATGAAATTCTTTTATTTACCGCGGTTTTTTATGAACATTTTTACCATTCCAACCTGACATATTACAAAAGCAGCTTCTTCGTAATATATCGTATTGAAGAAATTGTTGTTTAGATGGTATAACACTTGTTTGTGTGTACATATATACGCATATTTTTCATATACTTAAAACATTGTTTTGTTAAGGTAAAAAAATGACTACATATTTAACACATTTAGTTTAGAAGGCCGAGTAGATTGTGATGTAGACAAAGTTGAATACGTGGCATCATGTATACAGGGACTGTCAGCAGCTCAGCCACTTGTCTCTACGTGGCCACCATGCATACGAGAAATGTCAGTAGCATAGCCACCCATCACTGCGTGGCAGCCAAGCGTCGTCACCGTACTGCTCCGGGCCATGCGTCATTCTATTTCAACATAAAGAAGCGCTTCATCAATGCAAGCCAGACCAAGCTCGTCCTAAGCCCAGTTTAAGCTCAATACAACTCTTCCTACCAGAAAACAGTTCATCTCTCAAAAGACAACACTGTACAGGTTGCTTCAAGCTCTACTTCCAGTATAGATTCATACAAACATGTCCATAACTGACTTGAGCGTCGGAGGGTTTTTTCTGAGACATTAACCCTAGGTCTCTAATGTTGTCTTTCCCTTGCAAGTTACAGAAAAGACTCTAACGAGACTCTAACGACATTATCTCCGGATCACCTCTGATCTACGTGTCGAGGATATGTCGTCCTCATTGCTCTCTTTCTTTTGATAAATTAAAAGTTACGCTTTAAGTCTTCAATAAACGTTTTTAAAAACAAAAAGAAGAAAGTTAAAATAAATTATATTGGAGGTTATACAACGTAGGAGTAGTTATTAAAATAAAATAAAGTAGAATTAAGGCGTTGAAAGTCCAAAGCAGAGCATACGTCTCTATCGGTCCGTTTATTCATCAATTTGGGAAGTTGCGGCGTGTCGGCCGTCAGATTGTTGTCTGGTACAATCAAAGATCCCTCAGGCACGACGGTCTTTGGATGGAATCAGATGATTGTGAGGATAACGAGACGGAAGAGCTGAGCTCCATTCTCAAGAATGCCTTTGGCGAATCATCGGATAGCGATATCGATGAGAAATCTCAGACAGAAGAGTTGAAACATCCAGGCAGCGGAGCCGTCGGGGATTTCCTTTCCTCTTGGGAGAGAATCGGCCAGATCAATGGCTTATGGTTATGCAGGGACTTTCTGTCTCCTGATGAACAGTCTAAATTGCTCTCAGCAATCCATCAAGGTGATCTATACTCTTGCCTAAATGTCTGCTTCCTATTGTACCTTTATAGTAATTCATTGAATTCTGAGAATCCTGATAGCATCTTACGAACACCAGTATCTATTTCTTCAGCGATTTGTTGATGTTATCTCTTAATCGGTTGAGGTTGCTAAAGACGTGTCCTTTTTATGGTTCACAAGTTATTTCCCATTCGAATGGGGAACAATCAGATTCTAGACAGTTTGCGCGATTCTCACAGGATCCTTCTCTCTTTTTTTGGATGCAGAGGGATGGTTCAGTCAAGCTTCTGGGAATCAGGTTATAACATTCTCTCAATTTTTTTTTTTATGTTTTCTAAACCACTTCTTATAATTTCTAAGTAGGGATCATGTATTTATTCAAAAATAACATAAATGCTGTGGTTTCTAAGAAAGTGCTTGATAGAGCGGAGCATGATACCTTTTACAGCTCCTTATGACGGTCCTTCATGGCATAATACCTATATCTTGCTAGGTTTATTTAGAAGGAGATCGCCTAGGGCTCCACCCAGTGGGAATGTGAGACGAATCCTAGTTTGAGAAGGTGGAAATATCATGTTTGCGTAAATACAGCGATTGAGAGGGAGTCCATCTTCCATATTGTCAAAATTTGAAGTAATGAACCACAGCAGGTTCCACTACTTATGATGAGAAGGCCTGACAAGGATTTCCAAATAAGATTAGCACCATGGAGTGATGGCTTATGCCGTTATCCCTTAACATATGAGATCCCTTCTATTGCTGAACTGTGAACTTCTTTCTAGGAAAAATTTCAGTCATCAGATACTGCTACTGGAGGAGAAGGTCATGGTGGTTTGCCAAAACATGTTGATGCACCTAACTTACGAATTTGCTATGTCAATTGAGTACATTTTGAACCTTGGAAAAGCCCCGCTTGGACGATAACCAAGTCAATAAATGATATCGTGTCTCCTCTTATACTCTGCAATTTCTACATCAACCTAGACTGCTCGTATCAAGCTTTGTGGATAACTAGAATACCTGTATGTATCCTTCTGCTGACCCCAGGAACATTTCTCACATGAACACATGCTAATAAGTAGCTGTATTTCAAGAAAGAAGTCTCATACTTGCACCATCAGCCTCGACAAGACAATGCTGGTGCATGAGATTTCTGTAGAATCACGAGTGTGGTGCCTCGTTTATGAGCACCTGTCTCTGTTGTAAGCCCATTTTTTTAGGTTCAAGCTGTGCAGACTATTCATTATCTACTTTCAATTGTTGTCCAAGAAACTTTGCTGCACCTGCAATGTCCAACTGTTACTTATCAAGCATCTCACTGTTTCATGCTGTGCATGAATGATTATTGACAACTGTTACGTTGCATGTTCTTTCAGGCTATGAGTTTTGGAGATCTTCCAAGATGGGCGTCAGAACTTTCCCACACCATACGAGAAGCAATTTTTCTCAACAATATTAGTTATGAGTTTGAGGGTGTTGAAGCTTGTGACAATGAAAAGGAGCCATATCTCATTCCATCGGATATCTTATGGAGGGAACCACTTTTTGATCAACTTATTGTGAACAAATATGAACCAGGTGAGGTGCGAAATGATTCTGATTCTCTGTTTAATTGAATTGTTCGGAGACCAGAAACGACATACCTCTAGTAACATGTTTCTGTTGCTTTATTGATCTCTGTTAACTGCCTATTACATATGCTTCTTCCTCTCCTTCTCAGTTGTAATATCTTTGGTGGTTATTGAACCATATCAACTGCAAGTTCGTCAATTAACTATTGATTATGCTTGAAGGGTCACATATACGTTGCTTTATAAATTGTTCCAAGTTTAGCGGCAATTCTCAAAGAATGATCAACCAGATATTGGAATAATTTTGGAAGGCAGTATGCTCTTTAAGGTGGAATAAGCTTTTCTGTTAACATATGAGATGGTTCTGATGATTATCACTTTTGCTTTAAATGGTTAAATCAATGAGATTGAAGTATGCGCCATCAGCACATAAAAAGTTTATACCTAAAAAAAACTGAGGAATATTAGGGAATAGGGAGTAAACAAAATCAGAGGGCGAGGACTTCAGAGCATCGTGTATGTATGTATGTATAGCATGAAGCTGTACTAAAAACTATTTTGAAGTCATGAAAGAGCAAAACTTAGAACCTGTCGCTCAAGTGTTTATGGGTTCCTCAAGCTGAAGGCATAGGTTACAAGATAAATAAAGATCGGATTTCATATTAGAATTGCTTCTCATATTGAATGCCTCCAGTGTCACAATATCTGGGGTTTCCAATGTTCTTCTCCTTTGGTAACTTTCACTTTTTCTAAAATTCTCAGTTTTCACCTATTCATGCATTTAAAATCAAGAGTCGGCAATTATGTTCATCTCATATCTAGGTATTGTCTGAATGCTGTGTGGCTAAACAATGGCATCATGCAGGGAATATGTGCACATGTTGATCTTTTGCGTTTTCAAGATGGAATATCTATCGTCTCTTTAGAATCCTCCTGCGTGATGCATTTTACACCTGTTAGCCATGCGGACAATTCAGAAGAAATCAGAAATTCATGTTCGGCTAAGTTACCTGTGCTTTTGACCCCAGGGTCTTTGGTCTTGATGTGGGGGGAAGCAAGGTATCTATGGAAGCATGAGATAAATCGAGCACCAGGTTTTCAAACATGGGAAGGACAAGAAATCCAGCAGAGACGGAGAACGTCTGTTACTCTGAGGAAACTCTGTTGAATGGTTGTGCTTTTATCCCGCAAATGTGGGTGGTGTTATTATCTGTTGCTTCATGTTGGCGAACTGAGAGCATCAGAGTCGAAGCGACCTTCAGCGTGTATTCAATATTGTGTGCGGTGGTGCTTTGTCTGCATGTCATAATCAGTGGTATCAGCTCCCGGGTGTGTGAATGTAAGTGAACTGAAAAACCTGTCCTCCCCCCCCCCCCTCTTCATTCTCCTGTGTTTTTCTTTTTCTTTTTCTGATTACCGTTTGAGCTCACATTCTTGAAAGATCACTATATTAAAAGCTAGTGTTAAAGACCAGCGGGAGTCGGTGAGAACGTGATCTTGATAGACGTTGGAGGGCCTTTTGGTCCATTTCATATTGCATCTCGAAAGATGAGGTACGATTATAGCCTCTCTAGTATTCGTATCCTTTCAGCTACGTCCAGTTATCAAATCAGGGGTATTCAGTTAATATCAGGAAAACAAAGCCAAGGAGAAGGCGTTAATACAAGAACATTAGCAGCGTATTCAAAACCGTGGAGTCTCTCTCCTGCTGAAGGGGTAATATTGGTTCATGAGTATGAAAAAAAGAAAAAAAAAAAACTATTCTCCGATTTTTACACTTTCCACTCATCCAATTCAAGGAAGACTTCGTTGAGCCATTTAGGGGAAAAGAGTATAATCTGAAAACAAGAGAACATGTACCGAACAACTCCAGTTTCTTATTTTAACAGAGGGAGGTATGTACATCAAAAAAAAAAAAGGAAAAAAAAATAAAAAACCACAAAAGAAACTAAAGCATGCAGGCGACCATGTTGCATGGTTAAACTAATATACAAGCCTGACGTTAACGAGAGTAAGAAGCAGAGCCCAAAAGAGAGTAGGTTTCACCAGATCACCCGCAATCGGATTCACCCTTTTAAACATCCTAATACACCCCACCAACGCCCCAAACAAAGCTGCACACATCACCAACCCCACCCTATTAGCCCCCGCCCGAAACACGGTTGGGTCCCACGCAAGCCCCAAACCCAATTGCCCCAAGTACAAAGCCAAAGCCCAAGGTGACCTATGAAATCCACCATCGGCCCACACGAGCCAACCGGACAAACCCATCAAGAAAGCGGACACTAAACAGGCCAGGTGCAGAGCCCATAAAGGTGGATACAGAAAGGTCTTCTTCATGGTGGCATAGTGAAGATTAGACCCGAAAAGGTAGATGTCTAGCAACGTTAAGGCAACTGGGAGAGCCACTGCCAGGCCCAGTGAGCGGAGCCCACGTTTGGCCATGGCCGTTCTCTTCTGCCGTCTTCCTCCGTCCTTGTCGGTGTCTGGATCCTGTGGTTGCTCAACGGGTGGTTGATCTTGTGCATCCCCACCTTCTTGTCTGGTCCTATGTCTTAGGTCTTGATCAGAATCCATGTCTCGTTATGATTGAATACAAGTGTGTTTTGGTTTGGATAAAGACAGAGAGAGAGAGAGAGAGATAGGAAGATTGAGCGTTAAGGAGCGAATTGAGGGGGAGGTCGAAATAGTGGTGCATGTTTTGCTCATTGGGTTATGTTCGAATATAATTGTTTTGGGATTGGATATTATTTTTTAAGACTTAAGTGTTGCGTGATGGCGGAAGGTGGCGATGGGTTGGTGTACACGTGGAGAGAAGGTTGAGGAAGGACCTTCTTCCTGAAGCAGCTCCGTTGATTTGTACTATGTAATTCACTGGTTGATGATAAGCCAAACGGAAGATTTTGTTTATGAATGACACGTGTTCTGCCAATAGCATACCTCAACACTTTCGCCTCCATCTTGTCACCATGCTGCTACATGATGCCTGATGTTTGACCATACGTTACTCCTCTTTTAAAATATTATCATAGTTCAATAAACATAAGAATTTTGCTGTGTTTCCACCAGTATTCTTTCTCAATTCAATCTTTCTGAAAGAATTGGGTATAGCCCCGGAGCATAATCCAGTTGGTACTCGGATTGGAGATTGTCAACAAGAGGTTATGAGTTCGAATCCAGGGACGCGCACAGTGTGGTGTTCCTCTGCTGCCAGGCCAAAGGCCTAGTTTGTGGGGCACCTTGTGTGGGTAACTGTATAATATTTCACCCAATGTAGGAGGCCGTTGGACTTCTGATTTACATACTACACGCAGCTCCTTGGGGTTGGAGTATTGGAAGCTTTTGGGTTGAGGTTCAACCTTTTGCCAACAAAAGAATTGGGTCTAGCTTCGGATTATGCTTAGCGGTAAAAATGATGGCTCTCGTTTGTGTAAACCAGAGTTCGAATTTTATACTCGTATGTGGTAATTTTAAAAAAAAAACTTTTAAGTCTATAAGGCATCTGGTTTAGCTCGAAGAATTAGAGTTGCGGCCAAAAGAATAGATTTGGGTTCAAAATTCTTAGAAAGTGGAAAATTCTTCTCCACTGAGACATGAAGAAAAGGTTTGGGTTGAAATTCTTAGAAATGGTACAGTTCCGGTAACCCTATAAAGGTGTTGTACTAGTTGTTTATTCTTTATCACATAGTAATATAACGTTTATTGCTTAGGAAAGACATATCTAGCAAAGATGGTTATTTCGATATGTTATCTTTTTATACAAGGTCTTTGTTTTTTTGAAACAGAGCAATATTAGGTACAAGACTAATTAACAGCTCAATTTCTCTTTTAGTTGAAAGAACAAAAAATGAAAACAGAGCAATATTAGGTACAAGACTAACCAACCTTGTACTTGCACAACAAAAAATGAAAACAGAGCAATATTAGCTACAAGACTAATCCACCATGTATTTGCGCAACAGAAAATGAAAACAGAGCAATGTCCTTGCCCAAGGCTGCTAGCTTGACTACCACCAAAAGCCACAACACAGATACCGCCTAAAGACCAACGAAAATAATAACTTTCCCATCAGTTAACGCAAAAATATATTGGTGAAGACAACTGAGAACAACAGAACAGCAACTTAAATCTGAATTTCAAGAGAAAACGCGAACACCCCCCCCCCCCCCCACACTCACAACCAACCTAATTCAACAAGTATTAACCAAAAAAAAAAAAACCTGCAGTGCCTCTTACTAATAATTTTATTATATGTATATTCATACGAATCTATTTATATTTATACAATTCTATTTCTACAATATTTTATACGATAAATTGTGATATATAGTGAAATCATATCGGATATGGAGCAAAAACAAAAACTTACATAATCACGTAAGCGTATTCCAATTTATTACCATCTGTGCAAGTATAAAAGTGAAAAAGTATATTTCAAAAGATGGTGGCATTTTATTAATATATGAAAGTTACGGACACTACTCAAGTAATAATTATAAATGGAGAATGGAGATATGGAGCCCAGTCGAGCAATTATTGTAAGTGCATTATTGAGAAACTTTGCAATCTTTATGCACTGTAATATTGAAATCGTCCATAATTAACAGTACTATAAATAAAGTAAGACCAACAGAGATGGTACAATTAAATATCCACTCGAATATTCGGTCGCCTAATCTCATATTTTTAGAAAAACGAATCTGCATGTTTGTTTATTATTACACCTAAACATGTGGTATAATTGTATACTATTATTCATTTTCTTGACAAATAAAAATAATAATATAAAAATAATTAATTGTTGAAAAGTACAAATACACGCCATAAACCCTTGTAAAATTGGTTTGACCGTCGCATGTTGAACACTGAGAAAACACGTCAAATTTTCCGGATGAGAGCGGAGGAGACCTCATATGAGTCAAAATATGAGGTCTCCAATCAGGCGACGCCACGTGTACAAAATAGCCCGCTATTTACTTTTTTTCTTTTTTTTTAAAAAAGACTCATTTGTACACGTGGCGTCGTATGATTGGAGGTTCATATTTTGCCTCATATAAGGCCTCCTCA
Source organism: Eustoma russellianum (assembly GCA_036186865.1). Lineage (NCBI taxonomy): Eukaryota > Viridiplantae > Streptophyta > Magnoliopsida > Gentianales > Gentianaceae > Eustoma > Eustoma russellianum. Next base: position 2,343,703 of record AP025056.1, read on the forward strand.
GATCTAGCCGCAAATTTCACAACATTATTAAAACCATAGTCGGTTAAAATTTTAAATGTTTACACGTCGAAAGTTTGTTGAAAAGTACAAATACACGCCACAGATTGCTAAAGAAGGTCATCTTTGATAAAAAAAAATAATATACATACATACATACATACATACATACACACATATTAGCTTCAATCTCGTAGACGAAAAATAAAGAAAGGGTTGGTGGACGTGGCCACGGCGTACAGAGCCGAATTATTGGTACTGAAAATTAAATATTGCGACCAGAAAAGTAGCATCAGATGTGGAGAATAAATTTAATAATTTATTTAAAAAAATATTTTAGTTATAGTTTTTGGTATTATTGAGATAATTAAAAACATAGTTTTCGAACCAATCTTGAAATTCCGCACTTTGAGAAAGTATTTGGGATATATGGATTATTTGGAGAGGAATACATTTCTGACTTAGGGATTTATTTGGGTTATATAGGGTTGTATTTTAAGGAAAGCACGCTAAACAGTGTAGCCTATCATATTATTTGGCCAAATTGAAAACGGCTAAGGTTTTACCTTTCAAACTCTTCTCCCATCTCTAGGAGCATTATGTGATCCCATCTCACACAGTAACAGAATCATGCACACTTACTTTGGTTAAAGTACTCATAAAACTGATCAAAAGATAATAGTAATTTATTATAAATTAAACGGCTTGACAATTACAAAAATGAAAATGCATATATCGTCGATACACGATAGAGTCATGATGAAAATTGAAAAACAATCAGATCTCAGTTATTAAGCAACTTCTTCTGTAGAGCCAAAACCTTCTGCCAAGAAGGCCTGGCCAGTATATCGGCAGCCCAGGCGTTGACATGGGGGCGTTCTTCGAACAAGGGCTTGAGCTTTGATTGAGTCGTGTAATTCAAAGTGGGAAGATGGTAAAGATCGGCAAGAGTGAATGAGTCTCCGGCCAAGTATTTGGACTCCTTCAGACGAGCCTCATACACATCAAGAACCTCGATGAGCTTCTTTTCGTTCTCCACCACAGCTGCTTCGTCTGTTGGCCAACCAAATATGGGCTTCACCACTAGCTCATATCCTAATCTAAAGGCAGGTGGGTCAAATTTCTGGGATTCTACTTCTGTCCATAGATAAACTAGCCCCATCTTCTTTGGATCCTCCGGGAATGTCAAGTCGTTCCCTTTCCCATACGTGTGCAGTATGTATTGGGTAATTGCCCTCGATTCTGCATTGGTACAAGTTATCCATCATTAATTACGAGAGACTTAATTTGTGTTATAAATTCGTGTTTAGCCGATAAGGAGTAACGAGTATTACAAAGAAGACAGTGATTACTTATTCCAGGATATTACAAAATTTGTCATATATCAGACATGAATTTAAGCACAAAAACTTGAAAAGGAATATACTTGAAAAAAAGAAGAAGAATAGGTCATGAAGAAAGTCTACCGAAGAGAATGAGATCTCCATCTTCAAAAGCTGGGACTTGGCCAAAAGGCTGCATCAAGCAGATACATGATTAGAGAAAGGAAAGGACTATAAGTTACTAACACAGGTCGCAAAAAGGGGGTAATTAAGCTACAGAGGAAATTACAAATTGATTGGTCTTACATTTAAAGAAATGTAAGGCTCTTGCTTGTGTGCTCCGGTTCCCATGTCAACAGGAACGAACTCAGCTTCTTCGCCTATCTCATAGAGGGTAGCAAAAACACGCAGAACTGCGGGGGAAAGAGGGGCTCCGTGTACTTTCATTCCCATGATTTCAGATCTAAAAAGCAATTAAAACAGTGGATTTTAGTATGATGATATTCTTCTTACAGAAGGTTGGAGAATGGTATCTATATATAATTGCAATTGTAGTGCTTACCTCTTTGATTACCATTCACTTTGCTGAATATAATAATTGAAGGGCGGGCTTGACTTAATTAACAAACTGGCTCATGCTTTCGATTCAGCCAATATCCATTAAAATACTCAAAACTTTAAGATTGTAGCTAGAGTCTGACGTATGCAGTTGCGTCCTCTTTAACCAGCTGAATAGACTTTTGGGTTTTAAAAAATTAAGGATAACGTAACGTTGTTAACCCCTTACATTGGAAAGCATGTGACTTTTTATTGGAAAGCATGTGACTTTGTAGATGCCGTACGTTTTTTTTTTTTTTGGAATAATAGTATCGTGGTTATAAAAGGGGGAAAAAAAAAGGGGTGCATAATGTAAGCAACCCCTTTTGTTAGGAATAACGTGACTCTGTGATATTATTTCATGAGAAGGTCAAAAGTGTTACACTATGTCTTTGCCCCCACTTTGATAACTCGATGCAATTTGCAAATTTTTTTTAATAATTCCCGCGTAAGTGTCGGCATCCATCCATTACAACAAATAGTACTAATCTCGTCACGTAAAAAATAACAATCAACTTCAATTATTTAGTACGCTCATAAAAACAGGATTTTTGATAACATGTAAAAACGATTGTCAATGCTCAACTTCTAAAAATGAAAGCAAACCCCTCAACTTAAAATTGCCTGATATTCGGTTTCTACACTATGCCATCAATTGAAACGACAAATAATAAACCTTATTCAACACCAACTTTCAAATAACGCACAACCTTCAAAGTTGTCTGTCAACAATCAACTTTAAAAATCTGTACAAACTATGCAATAATGTGAACATGGTACAAAAATTTCAGGACGAGAGACCATCAAATATACAAGACAATCGACAAGTTGACGATAAGTAATAGGATCATCCAAAGACGCACCACTAGGAAGAGCTAACTTATAATTTTGTTCAACGGAAAAAATAAAGAGACGCGAACTCATTAACCCACATTTAATAATAAGATCTATCATATACTTTCGTTGAGACAAGAAAATACCATCCGAAATACATACAATTTCAAAGGCCAAAAAAATATTTCATTTCATTAAGATATCTCGTATGAAAACATCAATTAAGATATTGCCGAGATAGACACGCAGCTGCCTTATTGTTGCCCCAGATTATTATTTTTTTCCTGCAGAAGCAAATGCTACCAAGTGTTCGATATTCCGCAGAAGCGAATGCTCAAAGTATGAATGACATATGAGTTTAAGGATATTAGACTTGTTAGACATAATTGTATATAAATACATTTATTTATTATAGTGTATTAAAATAAAGTACTTTCTCCATAGGAGTTTCATAGCCCGATATTCAATTTTAATAAAAACATAACAAAGACAATTAGACAATGATAAATAAATAATGCATCAAATGACTAAAATAAAAAATTAAAGATAGTTCCACTTGGCCATATTGAACGCAGTGTAGGGATAAGATGATTAAGTGAAAGAGAAAACAGATGAAAAATTAGAAGAATGTCATTTTGCACCATAATATAAAATAGACCAAAATCTCTCCGTGGGTTAAACCTTCAGCTCAGCCCAATTTTAAATAGGCCCACTTCGAGTCCGACCCAAGTATCCTATTTTCTAGACTAGCAAAGATCTTTTTGGCCCATTTTCGTTTTACGTTCTGTATGCTCTTTTCTCATTTCCTTTTTCTTGGTTATTTTTATTTTCCCGTCGATATTGTACTTGTGTTAACTTGGATCTAACCTGGAGTGTGATGCCCTGCCTCTCAAGGTTTCATGATATACAAAAGTTGCGAACTCAATGCTTGGATGTTTTCTTTCTTTTCAATTGTATATATATAGCTACTTATATTCATATCTATATCCATAATTTATATTTGGGAAGAACTACTTAGTTAGTTTACACCAAGCCTACGAGAGTTCTTCTACTTTGACATATGTACATGCGTTTATGTATACTTACCTTTAGTATACCATACGTGTTTAAACGTAATTACTCTTAGAATTTTCTATGTATACTTACCTTTAGTATACCAAATGCTAAAAATATGTTTTGAATATAATTAACGCAAATAATATCTAAAATTCGACGCTGCTCATGATCATTACGGTATTATTTTTTAACAAATGCAGTAAAATTATTTCGACCTTCACAATCTTTTAGAACCTTAATTGTTTGGAAATGTAAGGTACTTACTAGTTAACTTGGAGCTTTTCCGGTGGCTTGTTCAACTTAAGACAAACTCTAAAATTTCTTCTTATTTAACTATCAAAATTTAGAAAATACACACACTCACACAACACTCTTTAACCTACAAAAGCATAGAAGATATTTCTAGATCATGAGCGATCACTGTAATTTTGCTTAATATTTTCTTTTAAGTATCATGTGTATCTTAGTAAACCAGCAGTTCCTTTGAAAAACTTCTTTTGCTTTTAGCAATGCTCACTTTAAACGAAATATTTGTGGATATGCACTCACTTTCGACATCGATATCTTTGACGGGTTCTTTTATAGTAAAGGTTATATAGATATATATATATATATATGTATGTATGTATGAATGTTGTGTGTATACACACACATATATATAGACACACACAGACTTAAAGAAAGAACTGGAAGACTTGGCTGAACGAGGTTTAGCTCTTAAATTTTTCACCCATGCCAAACATACATTCATTTTCATCCAAAGATTTTTAACATAAAAGGTTTCCTATCTCTCAGAATCCTCCTTTATAGTTTTGACTTTTGAGTAATCCAAAATCATTGTTGCGGAACTTCTGGACTCATTGGAGAGCAAAAATCCGAAAACTTTTATTTCTTAAATTTAAAAAGTCAACCTATGGACTGTGTCTTTGTGTTATCTGATAAACCGCCACACAAAAACGATAACAAAAGCTGCCCGAAAAATGCCCAAAACAAAATCGGCGAAGAATTTTCCCGACAGGTTGGTCGTTATCTACAAGGTCAGGAAACCATATTTGCTTACCAAGTGTTAATATATTTTCATAGTTAAGAAAGTCTTAATTAATTTTGAGTGAAAGAACTCGTAATGATGAAAAATAATATTTTATCATTCATGTATATTTCTCCCACTAACCAAGTAATTATATAACAATAATACAACAAGTCTTTAGGTACACCTAGAAGACTACAACTAAGATGTGGTTACTACAATCAAGGAATAGTTACAACAAAGAGATTGATACAAAAAGATAGTAACTAAAGTTGTTGAGGTGTGATACAATCAAGAGGTTGACCCAAGGTGAACTAGTGCACCACTGCCGTCAGCCATGCAACGACCATGCAAATCCATGCGAATCCTATGGTGCCTTAACACGCCCCCGCAAGATGGTGGTTCCATCGGAAACGCCAATCTTGGAACGAAGCATAACGAACCGGTCTTTAGATAAAGGCTTGGTGAGAGCATCCGCGAGTTGGTGATGAGTGGAAACGTGGACGACGCGAAGGGCTCCATCCGCCACCTTTTCTCGAACAAAATGATAGTCAAGAGCGATATGTTTCATACGACTATGGAAAACTGGATTAGCACACAAATAAGTGGCGCTTAAATTATCACAATGAATAACAGGCGGGTGAGAGACAGTAACCCCAAGCTCCGAAAGTAGATTCGAGACCCAAGTAACCTCAGCAGCGGTGGAAGCAACGGCGCGATACTCCGCCTCGGTGGAAGAACGAGCAATAGTGCGTTGCTTTTTAGAACACCAGGATATTGGATTGCTGCCAAGAAAAAGAATGTATGCCGTGGTGGAGCGAAAACTATGCTGATCACCTGCCCAGTCGGCATCCGAATATGCTTGAATAGTAAAAGGACTTGATTTACGAAGCATGAGACCATAATGCAAAGTATGTTTAAGATAGCGGAGGAGCCGCTTAGCAGCGGTCCAATGAGCCTGCGAAGGAGCATGCATAAATGAATAAGGAAGTGTCCGACTTAGAATTAGTAAATCCAAACTGTAAGAGAAAGATCTTTAATTCATTATACCACGCCCGAGGGGCTTGCTTAAGACCGTATAAAGAGCGGCGCAGATGGCAAACATGCTTGGGATGGGCCGAGTCAGTGAAGCCGGGGGGCTGAGACATATAGACATCCTCGGTGAGATGACCATTTAAAAACGCATTGTTAACATCAAGGTGGGAGATGGACCAACCATGGGATAGAGCAATAGATAAGACGAGACGAACTGTAGTGGGTTTGACAACAGGACTAAAAGTGTCATGATAGTCTATACCAGGACGTTGATGAAAACCCTTAGCAACCAAACGAGCTTTGTAACGAGAAATAGAACCATCAGGGTTTCTTTTGATACGAAAAACCCACTTACAACCAACAGCAGTATGGCCTGGAGGAAGTGGGACAAGTTCCCACGTGCCATTACGAGCGAGAGCAGCAAGCTCGTCATCCATCGCAGCGCACCACTTAGGATCTTTGAGAGCTTGTTTGACGGAGGTGGGTTCATGAGACGGGGGCAAGGGGTGTTTGGTAGTATGTAGGAGAGAGACATAGTCAGGAAACCGCTTTGGACAAAAGACGTTATTGCGAGCACGAGTGACCATTGGATGACCAGGAGGGGAGGGTGAGGACCCTGTGGACGAGGGAAATGACGGAGAAGGGACTGTGGATTCCGAAGGAGAAGAGGGCGAAGCAGGGGGAGGGGGAGAAGGGGATGGTGGGTTGGGAGGGGAAGCCAGGGTTGGCGGGGTTGGGGTGTCTACAGCCGACGAAGAAGAGGAAGAGGGATACCTGGGTGACGCAGCAGGGGCACCGGGCGGGGCGGGAGGTCCTGTGGGGATGTGTACCACTGGCGGGTGTAACGACGCAAGTGACGGGGAACCTGCAAACCATTCTGAAGAATGCGGCACAGAGGGGTTAGAAGGCAAAGACACACCAGGAAAATGATGTTCAACAAACTGCACATGTCGAGTAATGTGAATGCGACGGGATGATGGGTCAAAGCACTTGTATGCATGATGTGTGTTGGAGTACCCAAGAAAGACACATGGCTTAGAGCGTGTATCAAGTTTATGAGCAGCATAGGGACGTAGCCACGGAAAACAGAGACACCCAAAGGCACGGAGAGTATTATAGTTGGGGGGTTTAGAAAATAAAGCTTCGTAAGGAGTAATGTGACGTAGAGTTGGGGTAGGCATGCGATTAATGAGGTAAACAGCTGTAAGAAAGGCATATGACCAGAAATCGGGGGGGGAGAGTGGAGTAATGTAATAAGGCTAACCCAGTCTCGACAACATGACGATGCTTGCGCTCAGCAGAGCCAACGTGTTCAGGGGTATATGGAGGGGAGACACAATGCTGAATACCCTCAGACTCAAAAAAGGTTGACAGACCCTTGTACTCAGTACCCCCATCAGTATATAACGTGACAATAGAGCGACGAAAGAACTTTTCAACCATGCGCTTAAATTTAGGAAATATAGTAGCAACATCAGACTTTCTAGACATGGGAAACAACCAAACATACTTGGTGAAGTAATCAATAAACAGAACATAATAGCGAAAACCATCAACAGACTGAACCGGGGAGGGGCCCCAAACATCAGAATAAAGTAAATCAAGTGGTCCACGACTAACAACAGACGAATCATGAAACGGTAACTTATGACTTTTATTACGAAGACAAGATTCACAAAAAAAACGATCAAATGAAGCACCAGAAGGAATAGATAAATTATTGCTACGACTCAGCAATTGCAGAACACGAAGAGAAGGGTGGCCAAGCCGATGATGCCAGGTAGACACGGAACACGCTGCACTGGAGTTAACACAGGCGCCGGACAATGGTGCGACGGCGGCGGCAGGAGGGACAGCCGAAGACGCTGTAGCAGTGACAGGAGGCACCCCCCACTCGTACACATCACCCTTAGTCCGCCCGCGAGCAAGCTGCGCCCCCGTTTTGAGATCCTTCACCACAAACGAAAAAGGAAAGAACTCAATAGATGTATTGTTATGTTGACAGAATTTGGAAACAGAGATTAAGTTGCGAGTAAGAGAAGGAACATGCAAAACATCAGACAAGACAAAAGATTTAGAAGCACTAGGAAGAATTGAAGAACCAGTGTTCGCAATGTTGAGGCCGGAGCCATCACCAAGGAAAACATCATCAGGGCCTTCATAAGATTGATGGTGAGAAAGAGTGTGTAGATCATTGGTAACGTGGTGAGACGCGCCAGAGTCAAGAACCCAGTTAGACTTGGTGGATCCAGTGGTGGTGGTGTGATGAACTTCAGGTTGCTGCACTGCTTGCTTAAGAGAATAGCATTGTCGGGCTGTGTGACCCCGTTTTTGACAATACTGACAGACTACTCCACCTTGTGAATGATTACGGGAAGTCCGAAAGTTAGGTCCTGATTGACCAAAAAATTGTTGCTGCATAGGACCAGAGGACGGCGACTTGCCAGAAGAAGGCATACGGCCGCCGCCTCTAGGGACACCGGAGGGATGAGAGACATGGCTGCCACGGCTGGGTTTCACCTGAGTAGAGTGAACGGAGATAGAGGCAGCATTCCGACTCTCTTCACGTTTCAGAAACGCTTCATGTTCAACGAGCTTGTCATGAAGCTCTTCAAAAGAGACGGGAGTATCACGTGCACGAATTGCTGCAGCGATTTCCTTGAAGCTACTCCCAAGACCGTTGAGTGCAAAGATAGTAAGGTCATCATCACTCAAATGGGTGTCAGCAAGAGCTAATTCATCAGCAATACCTTTAATCGTCTGAAGATAATCTGCAACGGGCTGAGTATCACAGGAGATATTCGTGAGTTTCTCCTTGAGATTCATAATACGAGAACGAGATTTGTTTGCATATAACCGGTGAAGCTTGGTCCAAGCATCACGAGATGATGACGCTGTAGCAATCAAAGGCACAACGCCTTCTGATACAGAGGCAAGAATAGCGTGAAGCAAAAGCTTATCCTGCCGAACCCAGATAGCATAATCCGGATTCAACCTTTTGGTGCCGTCATCCTCAGACGAAAATTGAGTCGGGCAAGGTTTACTTTCATCTAGAAAACCCATAAGATCATATCCATACAGAAGCGCATCAAATTGAGCCTTCCAGGAGGGAAAATTATTTTTAGTCAATTTAAGAGGTAACTGCGCTGCAACATTAATGGTAATGACTCCATCAAGAGAGCCATACTTAGGGGTTGCACTTTCAGCCATAGCCGATTGTTGTAGTTGGACGGACGAACAGGAAAAAAAACAAAACTCGTGGGAGTCGTTAAGGCTCTGATACCATGAAAGAACTCGTAATGATGAAAAATAATATTTTATCATTCATGTATATTTCTCCCACTAACCAAGTAATTATATAACAATAATACAACAAGTCTTTAGGTACACCTAGAAGACTACAACTAAGATGTGGTTACTACAATCAAGGAATAGTTACAACAAAGAGATTGATACAAAAAGATAGTAACTAAAGTTGTTGAGGTGTGATACAATCAAGAGGTTGACCCAAGGTGAACTAGTGCACCACTGCCGTCAGCCATGCAACGACCATGCAAATCCATGCGAATCCTATGGTGCCTTAACATTGAGAGCAACATGCTTTTGTTGTTAGAATTTATAACAACTGTCCTGTGCGTGTGATCTCAAATTAGGATGCTCGGTAATGAAGGTAACGCCAAAAGTTAATGTCTGAAGTTTTGGCTACATTTAAAAATGCAAAATATGTGGTTTTCGTAATTGTTGCTTTTCTGTTGGTCATCTTTCTTTCACTCAAGAAAATATTATTTCTCGCCCCAGGACATAGTCTAATTGGTACTCAGATTGAAATTTGTTTCAAGAAATCAATAGTTCGATTTTATGGACACGCACATTGTTCCTCTGCTGCTAGGACAAAGGCTTGATTTGCGGAGAAACACCTTGTGTGGTTTACTACGTAAGATATCGCCCAATCTAAGAAGCCGTTAGGCTACTAATTTGCATATTTCATACATGTTCTTTGAATCTAAGACGATAGAAGTCTCTGAGGTGAAGGATTTCACCTTTGTACTTCTCATTGATTCCCACCATTCCTCCGAAAGCCCAAATTCCAACCCACCGAAAGGGAAAAATAAACAAAATGAAATAGAAAAAGAGACGAACTTTTGCAACCGTTCTATAACTTGGCATCTATTCAACAGTGGGATAACGGGTAGCTTCGGTGACCTTGTTTTGTATGTACGCCCTGTATCTCATTTTTATTGTCCAAGTTATTAGTAAAACATAATTTCATATGTCGTAAATAATTTAAACTGCCTCAGATTATTATATGTTTGCTTATAACTTATGTATCATTTGTTGTACCAATTCAACACAAGGGAGTGGGAACATAAACAAAAGGACTCTTGAATTACGTCGTAGACCTAACATGTAGTTGTCAAACAAAAAAAAAGTAAAATAGAAGATGAAAATTTTGAAAATAAATCTAGCATTGTCTTATTGGAAGGAGACTCTCTATCCTTGGGATATGAGAAAAGAAATGCATATTAATCCAAGAGAATATAACGAAAGGTACTAACTTATAATTTTTTTTTTTCCAAAAAATATTGTTTTATTTTCTATTTATATTTATTTTAAAAACATTGTTTTTTTGAAAAATAAAAATACGTTAATGGTCAAAGCTCCTATAATACTCTTTCAATGAGCACTGAGGTAATTTTTTTAGTTTATACTAATTAACTAACTAACGATATAATAAAAATAATGACAAAAATAGTTTGATTCATTTAAATTATGTTTAAATCAAACAATATTTTCGAGACGGATGTGCCAAGCATTTAAAAGACATATTGCCTTTGTTGTATTTTGCTAGGCACTTTCTGTTTTTGTTAGTATTGCAAATCACAATAATTTGTTTAGACTATGGATAAATATGTAACTTCTCTTTGATCAATGTGAATAATGTATGATGAGATGAATCAATAGTATAAATATAACAATAAAGGCCTATTATCATTAAATACTGTATGCTTCGTAGGATAAACTGTCGGATTCTGTGACCATACAATATTTTATACAATATCCTAGTCTGCTCCGTGGGCCCTAAAATGTGATTTGGTAGGAAGAAGTTTTATTCTAATTCCTAAAATAAAATTTAGAAACAAAGAGACTTAGAAGCCAATCTCTCCCTTTTCTTTGCTCGAAATCTTGTGGGGACATATATTGTTCTGGAAAACCTAGTAAGTTTACATAATATTGATCATCAATTTGGGGTTAAAATAAATATGTTTAAGAAACAGGAAATTGCCGTACGACGCCTATTGACACCTACGTTGATACCTGGCGCCTGCTTGCTATACAACAACAACATTACCCCCATTGCTTTAGAGCCTCCCGCCTATGACGAGGTATGGAGGGGTCGGATGTATGCAACCATACCCATGTATTGGAAACACGCAGAGGTTGTTTTCCGATGATCCATAATGATGCGTCAAGCTATATGTCGATCAAATGTTACTTCACAATATAAGAAGCGCAACCAATTTAATGAGTCATTTTGTTTTATTCCATCATATTCTAAAGTTAAGAAAGAGTATGTCCTTGCTACGAAAATTTAAAATAAAATCAGTTGTCTAGGTATATATCTTTAAGTGTATAATCCTCTAGTTGAAAAAAAAAATATAGTCAATCTTGGATTTATATAAGTGTCTGTATATTGATTGTTCTACCATGTATGTGTCAAATACGCGATATTCATTGATAAAACTTAGGTGATCTTTTGTTTGTAATGACAACAAATGAATTGAAAAAGGGGTCATTTAATTTATAGGTATAAAATTATGTGGCTTAAATACTTTGTTTTGGCTGGAGTTTTAGATCCTAGTGTGTGTCTGATATTCTCCTGACCGACTTCTTGTTATTTTTTAGCCTTTAGCTCGTTAGAAGGAATAAATATTGCCAACGTAATTATTACTGTTTTTCTTACATATAATAGTGTAAGATTATATGCAACCAAATATACTCCATACATCATTACCTTCTAGATCAACCAGGAATAGCTCCTACAACCAAAAAAAAAAAAAAACCGTTAGGAGTGAAAGGTTCATTAGGCAAACTTATTATGGGTACAATGACATGCACATCCCACAAGCAAACAAAGACATTGTCACATGTTTTACCTTAACTGGGCTAGCATTGTCCTGTCAAAGATACTATATCATACTTGATTAGGTCCAAAAATATTTAGCGTTTCCTTTCTAGTTGTCATATACAAGAGTGGTTTTAAGGTTAAGACACAACCTGTTGTAAGACTACTCGCTTAAAAAGGCCTGTCTACCCGTAATCGGACAACTGTGTACGATAACTCCAATATCCAAACAAAATTGCAAGCTCCAAGCTCCAAGCTCGCAATAAACCTAGCTAATATTTTGACAACTCAATTTGCATATCTGTAAAAGTCAATCTGTAAAATATTGTTTGCACAATTAGAAACTATTTTCATTAATGTTGCATAACTATAAGTCCGTTCAGCTTGGTGGTTATTTAACTTGATTGATTCAAATTAGGAAAATTTTGTTTCTATAGTTAGATCTATAAATTTGATACAATACGTTATATGTATTGATGAAATATTTTTAGAATGATGAGTATTCCTTTTATACGACGAAAGACAAAATATCAGAGAATTTCCTTTTTTTTCTTGTGTGAGTTGAACTTTTCGTTGGGAGAGAATAAGTCAAAAGAAATAAATAAATCAGCAAGACTTTCAGTAGCTAGGTCTTCAGCAGATCATTTTTGTTCATTTAATACTAAAAAGGCAATTTATTTCAAGCTACATCTTTGAGACACAGAAGTATTAGTCAAATCACGATGCATGTAATATCAAAGTTTTACCTATTAAAAGTTAAGGTTTGTAGTGAATATATCAAATTATTCCTAGAAGATCAGATGGGGTCAGTGGTTGTCATGTGGAATAAAGTTGAGGGTCCTTTCCTGCCAATACTTTCTTATCATTACTATATATATTTACAAAGGCCAAAGGGAAGGTAAGCTTGTATTCTTGGTTCATAATTAAGTGAGAGAGAATTGCAAGTAGCTAGTCCTGGATGCGTTTTGTCTTCCTCGAGTGAGAACTGTTTCCTGATTTTATGTTCACCCAAAACACAAGCCCCGTTTTGATTACCAGGACACAGACAACGTTGTTGCCAATCTTGTGAGCAAGAAACGATATTACCCGCATCTCCACTAATTAGTTTCCAACCAAGAAAAGACAGGAACCTTCAAAAACAAACTTTTTCATCTATACATATCATCTATTATCTGGATGTCTAACCTTACAGGTGAAGAGGGAAGTTTCTCATCGGGAAACGGGGTTGACGAAGTTCATCAGCAGCATGATAGGAAGCACAATCAGCAGCCTAATGGCTCTGGCGCCATTGCAACCAATAGCTCCCAGCCAGCTAAGAGAAAAAGGAATTTGCCTGGAACCCCAGGTGATGCTTCTATTTTCATAATCACCTTGATCCTTTTCTCCAAATGTACTATACAAGAAGAAAATAAAAAGTTTTAACTTCTGGTACGTTAGATCAAAAGTGGCATTGGTTTCTAAATGCTCTTCTAGATAGTGAGACTCAATAAGAAAACCACAAAGTTCCTAACCTTGAGTTGTCTGATCAAAAATAGCCTTAGTGTTTATGATCAAAAATAGCCTTAGTGTTCGACCATTGCTAGTTTTCGACATGTTGAATGATATGGACATTGGGAATCACTAACTTAGCCAGCCAAGAACCCTAAAAGACTACCTTCAGCGAAATCTTTTCTTCCCCATCCATCATCAGCTTAACGATGATGAGTTTTCTCAACTTGGAGCAAGATTTGAATTCTATTAGAAGGAAAAGGTATAAAATAAGAGTAACATGTGTGGATGGTAGCTCAAGATTGTTCAATAATTGAATGAGCCATCACAATTAATATTGCATCCTACTGTTCCTGATTGCATGGATTTTTGTCTTAATAATTCTCTCTATTCGACTCTTCGATTCTGCAAGATCATCATGAATTGTAGGTGTAGAGCTTCCAATTAGCTGAATTTTCTACATACTATAATTAGCTCAACTTGCACACATTCCAGTACTGAAAATGTCCTAGTTATACAAAGCCATTTTAATTTTAACATTGTGATTCAAATCTAATATTGCTTTTCTTTTCAACTTTTTTTTTTGGTTGGTTAGATCCAAAGGCTGAGGTTGTTGCATTATCACCCATCACCCTAATGGCCACAAACAGATTCGTATGTGAAATATGCAACAAGGGTTTCCAGAGGGACCAGAATCTGCAGCTGCATCGGAGGGGACACAACCTGCCGTGGAAGATCCAGCAGAGGACAAGCACGGAGGAGCGGAAGCGCGTGTATATTTGTCCAGAACCATCATGCGTGCACCATAATCCGGCACGCGCTTTAGGGGATCTGACAGGGATCAAGAAGCATTTCAGAAGGAAGCATGGGGAGAAGAAGTGGAAATGTGATAACTGCTCCAAGAAATACGCCGTCCAATCAGACTGGAAGACTCATCAGAAGACCTGTGGTACTAGAGATTACAAATGTGACTGCGGCACCATCTTTTCCAGGTACCTTTTCTCATTAATTAGAAATGGCCTACCATTATCTTTCCCTTTTTCTGCTTCAATTTTTCTAGTTCAATATCCTCAACGTTATAAGTATCACGTGTCAAATTAGTTAAGAAATGCCAGGGATTATTATAAGTTAGACCGAAGAGACTGAAATTAGGTTTTTGACAAACTTATTTCTCTTTACCATCTATGATGTTTAGAATTTTTTTTTTCCTTCTAATAATGTAAGTCATTATGAAAGGGTTCACGAGAGATGAAAAAGGTAGAGCATAGCCTTATCCATTTTATATTACACAAGAAGTTATACTTTAATCTGTCACGTCTCCTCTTTGGTTTTGATTTCCTTCTTTCCAAGCTGATTCAGGCACCCAGTCAAATGTTTTGGTTAGGCATCCATTTTTTTTATTTATTTTTTTTTTCTTTTGATGGAAACACTTCTATCCCATTGTAGACACATCTTGCATGCGTCCACGAATCATGGTACCATTTACACGAAAGGGTCTAGAGGACTTAGGGGATTAAATCAGATAAACAAACGTTATAATCCTTCTCTTGATCTAATAAGCATGCCTCCTAGATGTTTGATAGTATCATCATAGTTTTGATTCCTATGGTTAAAAGATAACGAACTATAACTAAACAACAATATATTGAATATTTGCATGTCATTGTGCAGGAGGGACAGTTTTATCACGCATACGGCTTTCTGCGACGCTCTGGCTGAGGAGAACAACAAGGTAAACCAAGTGATGAACACCATGCCACAAACCATGCAAGGCCAAATGCCCGAGTTCATGTCCACCGTGGGCCTAAACCCCAACTCAAATCCATCTATGGGCTTGTCCGAATTCAACAACTTTGATCCCAAAAACCCTCTCAAATCCCTCCCCGAAGATCTTGCATCCATGCCATTCAAGCCCATGAACACGGTTGGCGGCGTGTTCTCAACTCCTTCAGGGGCACTTTTCGGTAGCCCTAAAGGAATCTCCTCATCATCTTCAGGTCTCCAGTTAAGTTCAAATAGCCCACCAAGCTTTAACTATCTCCAAGAAAACAACAAAAATGGAGGAAATCCACTTTTGGCAACGGCCCGCATGTATGCAACTGCATTGCTACAAAAAGCAGCCCAAATGGGTGCAACATCAAGCAGCAATGTAAGTTCTCCCATGATGCAAAAGAGCTATATGAATAACATGGCTGGGGCTGACCAGCTTCCTGGTGGGCCTAAATCATCATCTTATGGTCAGCAACACAACACTCCTTTTGACAATTATCCAACACAAACTGATCATCAATCAACACTGATGGGAATGAGTGGAGGATTCAACCAACTCTCCAACAAAAGCCCACAAGAAGTCAGTCAACTGTTTGACTCTGGAAACGGGCCATCAGCTTTGATCGGTATGGGCTTGTTCGGTGGAATGTTAATGGGCACGGATCAAAATCCGTCCTTCATGAAAAACATGGAGCAAGAAGACCATGGGGACAATCAGGCCATGATGAGAAATTCTATGAGAAGAAGCCCAGCAGGGGCTTCAAGGATGCTGCCAGTGACCGGAAGCGACATGACGGCGACCGTTGACTTCTTGGGGATAGAAGGATCAAGGGCGCCGCCAAGTCTTCATGAACATTAGAGACAGCAACAACAGAGACTTGAAATGAGCCAACATAGGATGCACCTAATGCATCCTAGTTTTCACCAACAACTTTCTCACGGCGATAACGCCGGCGGCAAGCCCTTGTGCGATATTTGAGTTTCATTAACTGCATCAAGACTAATCCTTGAGTGCCGCTCCGTGAGAGTCTCATGAACGAGGCTTACAGGATAATCTCAGGGTGGTTTGGTACTTTGAGGCTTTTGAAGACATGCCATTTTTAGGGGACAAATTAAAGACATAGTTCCAAGAAATGAAAACACATGATATTTGATAAACAACATTACTTATAGGGTTTGATCACTTTACATGACATGACAGAAGTTACTCATAATTTTTAACTGCGTTTAATCTTGTTATTGGCTTATTTCCGATTACATGTTTGTGGTTCTTTGAAGGATATATCCATCAGAAAACTTGTCTTTGTAATAGGGCTGTAAACGAACCGAACGAGCCGAGCATTGCGTTGTTCAAGCTCGGTTCATTTAACTTAGTGAACGAGTCGAGCTTGTTCGTTTATTTAAACGAATATATTAAATTATTCAAGCTGGTTCGTTTAACTCACGAACATCATTAACGAGCCGAACACCTTAAACAAACGGTGTCACTTACCGAGTTTGAACAGGAAAAAGGTGTTCAAGCTCTGTTCATTAACCATTTATCCAAGTCGAGCTCGAGGTCCAAACGAACCGAACAACCGAACGGCTTTGTTCATTTACAGCCCTACTTTGTAATACGTGGAACACTCCTAATCAAAATTGTATTGTCCAAAGAAGGACTTCTCTTGTTAAATGTCAAGTAGTTCTTTCTGTGTTATTTTGTTTCAGATATGCATGTATTCCTATTTGGCTACTCGTGCGTTGGTCTGCATGCATTTATTCACGCTACTTGTGGAATTGAGGTTAGAGCTGACCAGAGAAAGCAACAAAAGAATAGGATAGGCGGTTCGTGCAGTGCTGCAGTAGGGGAAAAATATCTTTCGCTACATTTGATGATTTACGATTTTATGATTAAAATTATGTGGACTTTTGATAAGTTATGATCCTGTTTCATTTGATTCCAACTATTCTACATCAATGTAGACAATACAAAAATGTGGTCGTCCTTTTTATTCTCATAACACTTTAACATGAGATACTCGATTTTTATCAAAAGTGTTATTATTCTGTAGGAAGTTATTTCCATTTGATGAAAAACATAGAAGAGAAAAGGCAAAGTCAAGAATCATGCTAAGAAATGTGTAATCGTAATTTCTGATTATAATGATAATTGAAGAAAGAGCTTAAGTAATCCATGATTTAATGTGATCTGAGATATTAGTCTCATCAATAGATTCGTGTTACAACATCAAGAATCTTGGTATAACAGTAGTACAAGAATAGCTTGCTGATATCAACCAGATAGTGATACAGATACAGATGGGTTGTGTAAGCTCTCGCAAAATCTTGATAAAATTATTTTTCTTTTTCCTCCCAGACGAAGGGGGTTCCAAGGAACAGTTGGAAACCTAGGCCTCAGCACCAGGTTAAGTAGTTATAGCATGTACAGTAGGAACATGTCCACAATTAAGTAGCTATAAGCTATTTATGTTAGGCAAAAGGAATCTTCTTTCTTCCTTCATTGTAGCTGTGCAGCCACTAAGTCTGTCATTAGGGCGTAAGATGCAACTGAATAGAAATGCCTAAATTGTTTAAAACAGCATTCTTGATTTCTTTCTCGGCGTCTTCTGCAACTTTGACTGCATCCCTGGAATTAAACGCCACATAGAATCCGGTAACCAAAATAACGTCACTTATATAGAAGCACAAAAGATTTTGACTGAGTGCTTAGAAGAGTTTACCTAATTAATATGTTGGTTGGCATCGAAACTTCAATCTCTAGCAGTATTTGCCCTTGCAACACATGACGTGTTATCCTCTCCACATGCATTTTCTGCCATTCATTTAGACACTGACAAGTCAGTCCATTGCATACAAAAGGCTTATCAGGAAACTCTCGGATGAGTCTGACCCTGCTTGCACCAGTGGGTGAACTTTATGCAGAAAAGGAAAGCTTGTGAGGTAAACTAGTGCATACCTCTGAAAATCTTTCTGATAAAACATTCCAGACAAGATCTTCAATATTTGTTGACTGTAAATCAATCTCAGGGTTTTCATCACTTCTTGTCCCGGCATTTCCATCTTCCTTGGATTGCCCAACAGGTGGAATATGAGAAGTTGAGGGCTCTATTAAAGCAATCAGCATGAGTCAGAAGCCACTTAAGGGGAACATCCATCAAACTACTTCATGAGAAAAAACAAAAACACCATTATATTTCTCCAGAGAACAGTATTAGTAGTTTAAGGCCTTCTATAATCTACACGTATAACCTCAAAGACCTATGCCTCAGCCCATACGGTAGATTCCAATTAAAACGAAGAGAAGTTGAGAAACGTGAAGATGCACAGCATTGAATCGAATTATCAAAAAAGGGAGAAAAGAATTTATTGTAAGAAATCAGAAAAAGGCCAGTCTAAAGCAATCTTGCTCCTGTTATTTTGACATGCACAATAGAAGATCTACTTTCTCCATTCAATAGAAAACTTGATGCTTTTGAAGAATTTACCTATAAGTATGAAGACTTCAGCTATTTCAGGATGGGCCTGCTGGATTTCACGACGAACATTCTCACCAATGTCATGTGCAGCACTGACACTTAAAAAGGGATCGACCTGTGGGAACAAAGAAACTGTCACCACAGTTTAAGAGCTCAAAGGGATAATAGGTGATACATCTTCTCAAGAATGGATTGACATTGCGCAAATGCATAGTAACATAAAACGGGGTAAAGAAAAAATATTTGACCAAAATAATTGATGTGCCAATCATGTCATGTGGCAAACCTCAACATTGACATCAAGATACAGAAAAGAACCCGCTCTTCGCCCTCTTAAATGGTTGCATCCCTACATAAATCCGACATAAAATTTAGCACACCAGAAAACAATCAACTAAAGCAGTAAATTTACAGCTCAACTCATAGAAAGGTAAGTTATTACACAATTATATGCATGATGCATTAAGAATATGCGCAAGGACAACCTAGTCGTAAATTTACAGCATGCAGTGAAAACAAAGAGGTGAAAGTCAAGAAAAATCCTCAGTAGTAATGTAGCAAATATATATATATATATATATATATATATATATATATATATATATATATATATATATAAAGGCTATAGCTAAGGCTAAGGGCAAATCATGAGAAGTTATGTTGCAAGTCAGAGCTATCACCAAGCAGAACAAATTAATATGCCCAAAAAGTATGACTAGTATTAAATACTCATTCAAGTCAGCAACTTCAGTGAATTGCTGTTTTCAGTATAGAAGCAGAATTCACTTGCCTTTACTCCATCCACTTGAAGTATTTTTTGCCTATAAGGTTCCAATTGCTGTGACTGGATAGCAGCATCTACCAGTTCCAAGACACTAAAAGGAAACTCAGTGATCAGATAACAAATAGATTCGGAGTTACGGAGTAAATCTATAATATCTAGTCTGCAGGAGAGTTTTCCACCCTCTAAAAAGTTGTACTATTCAAAGACTAAAAATGATGCCCGTCCAAGAAGTCAACAACATTAAGAGGAGATTGCTAGCAATCAGTTTTCTTTTTTAAGAAGTCCCCACAACAATCAATTATGTTATACCTACCCATTTAGTTTTCCCATAAATTTAAGGGTATGCCTTACTTGACAACTTAATGACTGGAAATTATCAAGAATTGTTCGTGTGAAGATATGAGAATGCATGCCCTTCCAGAAAGAATTTTTTTCTTCTTTCCCCATAAAATCAAAGCAATCTCATACACAACTACCAGACATTTCAAATGCAACCTTCCAGCCAAAAGAGATACAAATGCTTTTGCATCAGAGTCTCAGTAGCAACAGAAATTTGACCGGTACCATTGGCTTATTATCAATGCCTGGGTTCCCCAGAAGGATATTATGGTATGAACATTAATTTTTATACACTGTCGCTCTTTTAAGTCATGTCCTTATTTCTTCTCTTTTCGACTGCCATTCAAAAAGTTTCAAAAGAATAAGACAACTGCAAGGGCGTTCACAGTGCACTAAGCTCCCGCGTTTCCGCAGGGGCCGGGGAGGGGCCGGATCGCTTCGGGATCTGATGCATGCAGCCTTACCCTACACTTTGTGCAAGAGGTGGTTTCCGTGGCTCGAACCCGTGATCTCAAGGTCACAAGTCAGGATACCACCTGGTAAAAAGCTAGTCCATATTTCTGATCTACAGTCACACCTCAGAAAACCCAAAGAACAACTACAAGCTTTTGACCATATTCTCCAGATTTGCATAAGCTTCAGAATCACCAGTGTTTCAGCAGATAATTATCCATTTGATATCAGAAAGATACAAGTACATCATCAAGTCAAGCACCAAATAGACAGTATCTCAGTCACCTCATTTTTGAAGAAAACAACCATAGGAAATTACCTCTGATAGCCAGCTTCAATTCCAGCTTTGAAGATCATGCCAGAGACGATGAATCCAGCTAGCGGATCTAGGAATCTCACTCCAAGAATAGACCCACCTGATCCCAAAAAAAATTGAAACGGTGCAAGTCAAACAGAACGCATGCAATTACATATCAGGTAGTTGAGAAGTTGAAACATTAAATACAAGAAGGTGAATGTCAAACTATTAGCGATAGAACCCAAAATACAGGATTGAACAAAAGAGGGACACAGGTAAGAGAAAAGAGAGCATTACCAACCCCTATAAGAGCAACTATTGATGAAATAGCATCTGTACGGTGATGCCAAGCGTTGGCTTTCATGAGACCACTGCCTACCCGCTCGCCAGCCCTCTTTGTAACCCAGTATAACCTTCAATTAAAAACCAAAAATAATATCAACAGATGAAAATGATCAAGCACACAACAAAATCTTTACGACCTGCAATGGTTGTCAATTAAATACAACCGAATGTCGTACAAAAAGAAATTTTACAGTGATTACCCATCCCCAAAAGAAAACGTAAAAAGAAAAAAAATCCACTGTCAATGAGTAGAAATAAGGGGAAGAATTCTACTTGCCTTCATGAATTTAAGCACTTATTTTCTTTCCAAATAGTGAATCATTAACTTACTTTGGAAGCAACTAATGCAATATACCAATCTATTCCCTTGACTCGAGAAATGTTTCAGTCAAGACAAGAGATAAAATTTCAAAATAAGGGAAGTTTCTCAATGATAAACTGCAAAAGGCAGAAGCTCCGCCAGCGGATTTAGTTTATGATTGAAATAATGCCTCTCATCCATACAATATCATCCTTTATGTGAGTGATAAGATAAAGGTTATGGTCAAGTATCTAGAAGGATAATCGAACTGGCCTAGTGGTGAAGGCCATTGTGCTTCCTGGGAAAAATCGGGATTTGAATCTCCTCCTCATCCCCCGTGTGCGTGTGTAGAATAAAAGGTCAAATTTCTAGAGCAAGTAATGATGGCTTCACTTTTTTTCTTTCTTCCTTTTTTGCTTGACGTTTTCTATTGTGTACACAACAATAATGACACAAAGTATACAGGAGATAAAATCACAAATAATATTTTATTCAGCATCCAGATAAAGAACAGCTACAGAAGAAAGGAACTATTCATGGACTTCACTCTGCACTGAACATACCCTTCTTTAACAGCTATGGATACTATAGTCATATTCAATGCTAGGACAGGGTGATCCATGTCAATTCCATGGACATGACCACCAGCTCCATGCATGTGTTCATGAGCCAATGACACATTAGCTATTGCAGGGGCCGCAGACCATAAATCCTACACGTTAAATATGTAAAATCAGCATAGATTCCTTACATGGAAATACCATTCACTCAACACTAGACAGGACTTTCAATAGGAAAATGACAAAATAAAGGGAACATAACAGAATAAGATACTATACCAATAAAACATCTATAGCATGCCACGCAATGCCTCCAGCAGTAACCAAAAGCACGCTAGAAATTCCAAGGGCTCCAAGCGTCTCAAATTTACCATGCCCTGTCATGAAGAGAAAATTAAATCCCAGAATCTGAAGAATGAGCAGAAGTTGCACAAACCAGCGGAAAAGATAAGTGCATTAGATACAATTACCTTTCGCTAAAATAAGTATACAATGAAAATTTAAAAGGCAAAGAGCAAAAGTTCACTACCAAGGAGCATCGTTTTAGTCGTAGGGGTGAAATAATAGCTGATACTGCAAATATGTTGTAGAAGCAGAGTCTAAGATAAGAAGCTTATGTTAGACTATTAGCGTAAGTGATTTTTGTGCTTTTTTACTTTGCAAGTTTTTGCCATTTAAACCAGAGGCAATAACAACTAATGTTCTAGTTCAGATTTCTTTTGTTCGTCAATTTAAGTAGGCTGTTCCCTTTCGTCGACAAAGCAGCCCACAGTACTTCACAAAAAGGAGAAAGTATTGCAGAGCAAGAAGTACAAGGGCATGAAAAAAGGTGAAGGTTATAGAGATACGGATCAAAAGTAACCATATGGATGTTCTTTGTCCTTGGGAGCCATAGCAGCTTTGAAGGACCACAACGCTACCGCACTCAGAACCTAAACATAAGCTAAAAACGATTCATTATTCAATATTCTGGGGGTGGGGGACAGCGGCACGGGAAAGAACACAGTTACACAAGATTTACCACATCAGAAACGGAGTGCGCGGCATCAGCAATGATGGCGGTGCTGCCTGAAAGATAACCTGTGATGGATTTACCGGCAGCCAAGCTGATGTCGGCAGCCAGTCCCAAACGGAAAATCCTCTCTCCTTCGTTGCCGGAGCTAAGATCATGGTGGTCGTGGTGATGAGAATGGCCCAAATGCCAGCGTTTCCAAATCTTGAAATTAGGGTTTTCAGAATAATCAACTGAAACGAAGGCACTATAAACTGGTTGAGGACTAAAGGATCCAATTGGAAAATTGATGTTGTTGTTGAGCGATCGCGATGCAAATCTAGAAAGGTAGGCTCTGCGAGTGGAAATAAGGTTAGAGCCAAAGAATCTGAAGCCCATCTTAGCTTTTATTATGACACCAAAAATGTTTCTTCTTCAACTCCAAGAAATCAACACAACGGTCAAGAGGCAGATGGCGCCAGGCAGTGCGGTGGCAGCTGGGCAAACTCTCCTGTCTGCGTGAACTTAACGAAATGAGAGAGAGGATCCTGCCCATCCTTGTGTGTGCAAAAAATGCGTCACACATATTTTTGTATTTGCTTAAAACATAAGTTTGCTTTCATTATTATTATCTATATTGGTTAATATTATTCAAAATTTACTTTTCAACTAGCAAATATTATGATATTTAGAGCGGACCTGTGTTTTAAACAAACCACACATATTTTTTGAGCGACACATTTTGAGCATACGAAAGATGAGGAGAGCCAATTCTATCCTTAACAAAAGGTACATAACTTGTTTTTTCTTTTCCTTTTTCCCTTTTTAAATTTATGTTTTAGATATTATGAGGGTAGTAACTATGTAATATCCTAATATATTTATAAACATGTCCAAGCGGGACTTCTATATTTACACAAACATCCAAATAACATGATATGTTCTGATTACATTTCAATTCTCAGTAGATTGTTAAATAACTATTATGATACCGCAATAATAAACATATGCAAATCGGACTTCTTCGGTCCACATAGTCACCCAGATAACATGCTATAATCTCGTTGTGTTAATTCTCAATTCTCTATTGATTATGAGATAACTCTTAGAATACCATAAAATTACTTCTAGAACACCATAAAGTTAATTATAATTATTTTTAAAACACCATAAAATTAAAACTTGTTCATTTCTTTAGGATGCCATTGGTTTGGGTGTCATGGATTAGATTCATTTCTTTAAGAAAAAAAGAATACATTCTTCTTCTTATTCCTGTTCTCCCCTTAGTAACCAACTACCATCCTAAGATTTTTGACGAAACACATCGAACTTGTTTATTTGACTGGCAATTAGATTACCCATTTTGCCCCTCATTTGGGAAATATCTGCATATAAGACATTGTCAAAAGTTGACTTTTTGTTTTACATGTAAGACATTAGCCTAAGGCGGGAAACATCTATAAAGGAGGCAGCGGCCAAATGTCTACAACGGTATAGCTGATTACACACCAAGAGATTACAAATTCAAGTAAGTTGAGAGTTGATTGCAAGTTCAAATAAGTTCATAGAAAGTTCAAAATATTGGTTCATTGGTCCATCCAGATACAGAACCCAAAAAATGTCTCTGTCCATCATAAACTGGTCCCCTAATAGTTTGAATGGGAAAAAGATATGATTTGCATGAAAAATGAATCCAAACATGTGAGGAAGAAAGAAAAAAAATTTACGTAACAAGACTGAGATGGCGGGGTAAAATCTAAAACCATCCAGCTCTGCACAGAGAATAAAGCAAAATCGTTACAGATTCTATCATCTCATGATCAAAGGGCTTATCTATCTTCTTCGGTCATTCCACCTCCTGCTCCCACTGTTTCCAGGATCTCCATGACCAGGAGGGTACCCAAAGTTCTGAGGCATCGCCCTTCCCGTGCTATAAGTTTGGCTGTAAACCCTCTTCCTCCCCGGCGATTCCTCTAGACTCTGCCCACGAGGTCTGGATGGACTGTTCTCAGGGCTCCATGATTCAAACCGATCCTCATCGGTCAACTCATTTCTCTCCCAAACTCTTTGCGACGGTGGGACTGGGACTCCACCGTATGCTTGATAGGCGTTTGTGTTCAGGTTATTTTCATGATGATGGTGACGGTGACGATACTCAGTTGCTGACTGGTAACCATGCATTGGGCTCCAATAAGAAGGGTCAGGTACATTAGATGATTGTACACGCGAATTATACTGTAGTGGTGCTGATGGATTCACAAACCTCGACTCTACTGGATTTACAGGCGCCACGGCACCAGTTTGGTTGATTCTTAAATGGAAGCTAGAAGCAGGTGAATTGTGGGTGTTTCGTGTGTGTAAATCAGAGGCTTTTACTTGCGTGTTGGCTACATGTAAAGGAATACTTGTTTGATATGAGGTGACTAAATTCAAGCCATGTTGCTGCGGAATAAGCGTTGTTTGCAGCTTCGACAACTGTGAAGTTGGTAACTGTTGTAGTGGCGTCACTAGGGTTGCTAGAACATGAGGCTGCGGCTGTACAAGGTGGTTGCCAGTAGCTGGAATCATTTGCTGCGCTTGTAAGGCTGCTCTGGGCTGCTCGGCCACCATATTTCTGGAGGGATGGATCTGAGCTTGTACCAAGTAACCTGGAAGCTGTTCTTGGGAAGTTACGGCCCCAGGGAATCCATGTGAGCTTGCATGGTTAACCACTTCTTGTTGCCGTGAAAAAGGATTTTTGGATGTGTCTGGCATCCGTCCATTCTGCAACAAATAAGAATTTTGTCAAGTTATAATACAAGTTTTACTTCCCCTTTCTTCTTCCAATTTTTTTTCCATGTCGATTATGGCAGTTAAATCAAAAACAATAAACCCCAAAAATAAATTTACCTTCCAAACCCCCCTTTCCCCCACCCCACCCCAACCGAAACAAAGTATACGTGCCTCCCCCTCAACAAAAAGGGTCTTTGAGAGGAGGGGTTGGGGGGTGGGGGTGGGAGTCCCCTTTCACTCGTTTCATTACCACAAACAGACGTTTAGTTTAAGGCCCGAACAACTATTGGTGAGAAGAAGACAGCTTTATTTAGTACCTCAAGCTTCCTTTTTTTTTTCTTTTTCTTTTCCTCCCTACCAATGTAATTTTGTGCACACTGATATGTTACTAATGCTGCCAAAACAAATTCCATCTTAAATCATGTTACAACACAACCATTCTAGGAGATAAGTCTATTTATAATACAACTGTACATTCAGAGGACATTCATATGCATTTGTCACAATTTAGAGCAAAGAGTATGCTTAATGCACCATTCACAACAAAAGCGTTCTACTAAAATAAGCATGCTACTTGGTGCAAAGTTTGTAAAGAAAAAGAGATCCCTCCCACATAAAATGACAAGCTTGATAAGTGGTCATAAACGGAAAATTAACAAACATCATATAATACTCTTCCATTAAGTGGTACAAGAAGTTCGCAAAATATTTTAAATCACGCACCGGCACAAGCTCTCTTGAAGGAGTTGGGGATGGAAGAGACACTTCAACCTTGGACTCTGCCGATCCTTTTGTACCTAAAGCGGTTAAACTAGTCAATGAGTTCATACCATTGGCCTTTATCATATCAAGTAGCCTGACAGTTTCTTCACCGGACAAATTGCCAGCTTGGCCAGTGGTAAGAGCAAAAACCAGCTGTGGATTCTTAAGAAGCTCCGCCAGCAATTCCAGGTCTGGTTCGTCACCAGCAGTCTGAGATGATGTGCCTGCGCCAGTTACAGTATTTCCTTTATTATCGGGAGCTGTTTCTGTATCTTCCATGTCAGGCAATTGCTCAACTGGAATTTGAGGAGTTAACGTGTCATCATAATCCATCTCATGGTCCCAAGGATCCTTGGGGTCCGACGGGATTTCCTGGTTTGTCTTGTACGCAGTTTCATGCTCACGAAGGATTCTGCGTTTCTGAACTTCAATTTCTTTGCTATTTTCCCCTGACCCTACTTTCCATGAAACATTCATCGCAAATTCTGCATGAACACATCAACTCAATTATTCATTTAGCCGACCTCATATTTTTATATATCTAGGGTAAAAATTATCTTACTGGATCTGATTGATTAACAAGAAAAGATACAAACTAAAATTAACCAACGTATAGTATACATTTCACAATGTACGATTGCCGCCAAGGCCCAGTTTATGTGCCAATTCAAATGATTCGTGTACACTTTGGCAACTCAGGATAGAAGCAAATAAGACACCAGCGGATTCTTTCCAGATTATGTAAAGAATTGTCTACATAGAAGTTTTTAATGCACAATTGACATTGCGAATGCCGTGACATTGTTCTCCATAAGTAAGTTGGATAAGTTAACATCCTACAACAAGGAAAATTGCTTGCTGCAAATCATGGAAGTTCCATCTCGTGGAATAATCGTGGTGAAAATTCAAACTATCTCCAATTGAAGTAATTGGAAGCTCATACTATCCAGCCTATTTTTATGTTAAATTTAAGATTCATCATCTGCTAGAATTGTCTAACGATATCACAGTTGAATCGACTTGTCTGCAGACAATGAATTTCGTTCATTCTTACTAAATTGGTTGCGCTTCTTATATTGTGAAGTAGCAGTTGATCGACATAGTTTGACGCATCATTATGGGTAATCTGGAAACATGTGTTTATAACACATTGATATGGTTGCGTACATCCGACCCCCATATCCCGTCATATGCGGGAGCGTCTAAGAGAATAATGAAATGTTGTTATTGTAATTTTTGATTTTTGTAAGTTGGTCAATTGTTCAGTACAAACAGCAAAAGAATCATAAGTTTTGCAGTGAGGATATTTTCCAGTAAATCTATCTCTTAGAGACATCATGTCCATCTGTTTTTCAGCTCTTGGCTTTTCTAAACGTGTGTATTCTTGATAAATACTCTCCCAGGAAAACCACGCCAAGCGCACGGGTCTTTCATTGAAACATATCAGCCCATTAAGGCAGCTGAAGAAGCTCTAGACTACGTGCCAGAGATATAAAATCACCATTTTATACCAATCCTTCCCCCCCACTCCCTCTCCTCCCAACCCAGAAAAAATTTAAAGAAAAGGTGTTATTACGATGGACACCACTCAGACGTCATACAGTCCATTAAAAGCGAAGAAACAATCATGGAGCTAACCGCCACTGGAAAAACACGACTCTAGTCTCTTACATTGGCAGCAACAACCACAGGGTTGGCGACAGTCACCGCACTTTTGCTGAAATGCCATCTCTGACCATCAGAGAATTGTATCTCACTGAACTAATACTACATTACTGCATACCTCGTCTTAAGTGTCCAGGGACTCCCAGCATTATTTGTTTATTAGGTCCAACTCAAATGAAGAGCATAAGTGATTTTTCGGTTAATAATACGGATGTTCTTCACGGCTTTGCAGGATATCGAACGCATGATCCCATCGCTAGCTAGAAACTCCAAGATAATACCTTAGGTTTATACTTTGTAAGATTGGTACGAGCAATTAAAATCTTTTCCCAGATGTTCATTACCAGGCAAAGCCTACCTTCAACCTTCCTCCATCTTTTCTTGTAAGAGCGATCACTTGGACACATTATTCTCCATAAAATCCCGAGCAAGTGAATTAACCATAAGATCCCATCATAAAGAACAAGGAAATGATGCGTTCAAAGTTAAAAGGCACAGCATTCTGTAACATTATATAAGTCCAACATTATTATTTATTTCTGGAAAACAAGTAGCTTTAGAGAGCATATTCAGTACTTATACACGGAATATTTAAATATGTCTCACTTTGTTTTTTTCTGGTTAACTCGAACATCTACAAATTGACTCGCTTCAATTTTGATAGGCGTCTTTATCTTCGACTTTTGCTTCCTTAAGTCAAACATCTACAAATTAACTACATGTCCTCTTACAAGCAAACTGGAAAACGAGGACCTCTATATAAATCAAATGAAGAGATACAAAATATTAAATACATATCAGTTATAAAGAGGAAACAACATTACTCAATTGCCTTAAAGGCTCCCGTCTATGGTGAGGTAGGGGGGTCGAAGGTACGCAAACAAATGTTGTTTCCCGATGACATATAATGAAAATTGCGTCAAGTTGTGCCAATCAACTGCTATTTCACTATATAAGAAGTTAGTGAGCATAAAGTAGCTTGTATCAATCATTCCATATCCTTTCAAGTCCTCATTTACTTTGAGTCATCACCAACATGCAAATGAACGAACAATAGCAAGAAGATTACCTGGTGGTGTCTTCCATCTGGTCTCCACCCTCCCACACTCCTTTTTGGGGGTTTCGTTTGATTTCACCTCCATAGTATTATTTACAGAAACACCAGGTTGATTTGATACCTCTGTTGGATGAATATCCATCTTCCTGGTTCCTTCGACCTCTGCGGAATGAACATCCATCTTATTGGCCCCTTCAACCTTGTCGCTAACATGCATCTCATGTGCAGGCTGCAAGATGTTCGGCTGAGAAAATATACTTTTGTTTGCATTGGTAACCTGAACCTGCGAATTTTCATCTGAAGGTGCAGTGGTTTTTCGATATTTTTTCTGCATGTACTGAGCACGCAACTTTGCTTTTTGTATATCATCAGCTGAAAGTGGCCGGCCTTTAGCAACATTTGTAGGTTTTGACACCTGAATGCTCCTTCTAGCAGACACCTGACCTGGTTGCTCCACAAGGAGGACTTTTCGACGGTCCCTATTTTCTATGATTAGCTAAGAAAATCGCCCAGCCAAACATAACTCATAGCAACATGCCCATCAAATCTTAGCAAAATTAAGATCTCATGGACATTGAAACAATCAGGTAATTTCGAGCTTGGGCAAAATATAACTGTTGCAAACACCTACATGTTAATCCCAAGGTAGTCCAACAAATATGACTAGTAATTTCAATAGACTACCTTCTATATATTCGACTTATTAAAACCAAAGTTTATTGACATGATATATCAGAGAAACAATCCATCATACTTCCGAAGATTACCGCACTGATGAGCCAAAGAGTATTTGACTTTTTTCCTCTTCTTTGATTCTTTATTTTTTTTTCACGTGGGAGGGGGAGTGGGAGGTGGGAGAAGTAAATGAAGGACTTCACCCAAAACGATGGTGGATCACAATGGCTTGCCTTTAATCGTGATTTGATTAATTGTTGGGGGGGGGGGGGGGGGGGGGGCAAGGCTCCAACATCCTGAGTTAATGTTCAATCACTCCAGAAGTATTGGAAAAATGAGAAGTTGGCGAGTAGGGCATGCTTTCGTTTCAAAACTCCGAATAAAAAGTGTCAACATAAAAAACCTACAAGGACTCGTATGGGAAAACCTGAAAAGTTAGAGCCATGGATGTAATTCAGTAAGCCCAAAATGTAATATTAAAGGGCATGATATGACCCATAGCAGTATTTAGAAATGAATCTGTTTTTTTCTTCAACAATTTCCAAATTTATTTATCTGTAGCTCTACAGGCGATATGCAACTGTAGTAAATTCAGGTTGTGAGCGCACAATTAAGTCAACATTTTTGAATTAACAGGGCTACAAAAATAGTGGCTACTGAATACCCGCGTGAAGTAGGTCTTGAACACCAGAAGACACGTAAATGCTGCAGCTAGATTTCTAAAGCATTTCCTCTATCAATTTCATTTACAATTTAGTTTACTGGAACTTTGTAATTAGCACATACGTTATATGCCTGTAACGTGATTAGCAACAGTGAAGGATACGCAGAAAGCGAACTCCAGAAATAAGCTTCTTATTCTGATCATCTGCAGATGATGGCAACAATTTCAGTGGAGATGAATCCGATTTCCTGAAATGAATGTAGTCAGACATGATTATATGTAATTAATATCACATGTGGCTACATTATCATTAAGACAGCCATTAATAGCATTGAGTAATCCAATACAAATTCAATTAAAGAGAATATCTAACCTTAAATAACCTGAGGCGTCATCCACCGACGAACTCAAATCCTCCTATCAGGCAAAGAAAGGGAAATGTTTTGACACTATAAGATGCTTTGAACAATATGTAAAAGGAAAAGAGACTTACTTTAAGATCCCAAGATTCATCACCCATAACTTGATTGATGCTGCAAAACATACTCACAAGAGAGAGTGAGCGAGAGAGCAAGACAGAGAGAGAGAGGAGGAAAAGGATAAAGAAAGTCAGGGAGGCTTGCCTTTGGGTCAATAACATGTCATCTGATGAAGCACTAACAAATTTTGTGTCATTACTTCTTTTTCGAGCCTGGATACAGGCAAATGTTTTACTCCACTTTGACAACAGAATCCTTGCCCTGTTTGAGATGTCTGATCTTCAAATCAGATAAATGAGAATGGAAGCACACATAGCCAAACCCAAATATAATGAAGATTCTACTGATAGAGAAATCTATACTTTCTTCATCATGTTTTGCTTTCCCCCACATGCAAAGAGATAATCCGAAAAGAAAAATGATTACCCTTATGAACGAACATACCATACTTTAGGAGATTTAATTGGAGTAAAGAGATTTACTTAAACATGACAATTTGGCAGAATTGGTTGATTCATAGCCAAAAACAATCCAACAAATGAAGGACTAATTGCCAGTTTCCCATGACACCTTACTAATATTTCTGGATATACACAAGTATACCATAGTTTGTAGTAATGACACCCCACCTGATGCTCTATAGAACCGTAACTTATTTACACTCTGCAGCACAGCTGACATATGGACAGGGAGAACTTTCTGCAAAGGCAAGTGACACAGGACCTGAAATGCAACCCACGTGTAAAAACCCTTTTCACATAACCAAACACTACCTATATATTTTTATTGCTAAATCTCTATTACCTTAAGAACAGCACGAAGAAAGCTTGTTTGTTCTTCAACAATAGCTTGGCTCAACCATGTTGCTAAAATCAAGATACCACCATTTACCGAGAACCTAGACAAACATAAGCAATACAACGGAAAAATTATTACGGTGTCAGCCTTCACCTCTTATGACAAGCCAATATTACAGTGCTCATTATATTTTCTTTTCATGATTAAATTGAGTGACAAATACCAATACAGTACAGAAGAGTTCTGTATCTGCAAAATCCATTCCATCAATTTGACCTGCCCAGAGAACGTCTCTTCTTTCCTCATCGAACTGAATATATTATCCACAAAAAGTCTCTCTGAATCACATACAGTTGGAACCTCGTTCTGACTTGAGCAACTCTCTATTTTGGCGTCAATGGGTGGAGCGATGGTATCCAATGGAACTGGATTAAGAGGTTCACTGATTGGAGCAACAGTTTCCAATGGAACTGGATTAAGAGGTTTATTAGAATCATTGCTAGTCATAATCCCATCAGTCACGTCTGTAGAACTTCTGTTTGCTTTTTCCTTCGACAACCTAATAAATTTCCTCACTCTTGCACGCTGACTGGTAAAAAAATCCCGGACCTATAAGTGATATCAAGTAAGTTCACTACAACGAAAATAAGAACGTAGATCCACATTTAGTTTTACATTTCACAGAACACATACAAGAAATTGAACCAGAGAAACAAGGGAACAACATAAAACATAAAACATAACCAGTACTTAAAAAAAAGAAGAAGATAGAACAGTATTGTCAAGTTAAACTGAAAATGATCATTATTCTTTTGATAACCCCACCTTGCTCTCAACTAAAAATATATAGACTACTCCAGCAAGGACCCCTATAACATTAAACATTAAATAAATAAAAAGAGTTCTTAAAAAGAACACATGTTAAGTAGTACCTTTTACCAGCAAAAGACGAACATAAAATTTATTTTTGGCAGCTAGAATCCAAGCCATGATATGCAAAAAAAAATTTAACATACTCCCCTTCAGCCCCTCCTTTTTTTCCCCTATCACAAAAACTTCAGTTCACTATCATTAAAAGGAGAAAATAAATAAACAAATTCAAACAAAAAAGGAACAAGAAAAGAAAAATAGAAAATGGAGGCAAAGAAAATTAGTCAAAACAATAGAGTAACCTGTGAAGCAGTGACCCCAAACCGTGCACTTATTTCTCGAGTTTCCTTTTTATTTACTGCATCCCTAATGGAAAAAATGAGCTGCATATACTTTATTGCCTTGGGATTTAGCAAATCCCTTGGTCTTTTGCCTGCAAAGTTAGCATGTGTCAAAGTGACATGATAAAAAAAAATTGAAATTAACCACAAAAAAACGGAAGCCTTATAAATACAACAACAATCAAGCACCTTACTAGATGCAAAAGAATGAAATTAACTTTCCTACGATTAATCTTCCATAGTTAACAAGCAACTTTCAAAAAAAAATAATTAACAAAATCATTCAAATTAAGTATTTAATCAGATGCCCAAGTAGGAAACTTAAAAAAGGCATTTGGAAGATCCAGTACATTTTGCAAGACATAACACAAATACTCTTCCTCCGCCTTTTCTTTTTGGGGATAAACTCCACCTGAAATTTCACCTTGCACAATTGCACTCATATGTGCAAAAACATTCAAAATTCCAAATCAAGGTGCATTCAGTAGTTTAAACACAAATATATGACAACAAAAAAAGGAGGAGAAGAATAATATGAGCACCAAACCAAACTACTTCAGTCAGATGATGCCAATTCTTGTACTTATACAAAAATGAATGCATTGCTCATCCTTTTCAAAAAATATATAAAAGGATAAGTATACC
This sequence comes from Eustoma russellianum, assembly GCA_036186865.1. Classification (NCBI taxonomy): domain Eukaryota; kingdom Viridiplantae; phylum Streptophyta; class Magnoliopsida; order Gentianales; family Gentianaceae; genus Eustoma; species Eustoma russellianum. The sequence continues at coordinate 2,377,228 of AP025056.1, forward strand.
AGTCAAAAAAAAATACTCCTCCATGACAGTTTTTAAAGTATATATAATTGGATAGGAACATATCAAACCACTCATGACAATTATAAGGAACGCTAGAAAGTCAATATTTTCTCATGAAGTTTATGATACTCTTAACACTTTTGTAAATTCATTTAACAAAAGGATATCCAAAAACCAATTATATGAAGGTATCTTTACATCAACCTTGCACTACTAAACAATAAACAGTCTCTTAACTAAATATGATCAATAACAGGAGTAAAATAAAATACTTGAGGTTAATCATGAGCACAGACTGAAACAACTACAGTGACTGGATTAATCATTCTCGATATTCTAATTAAGATATTCTGGCAGTGAGCCTTCAGTTGGCTTAAACCGGAAGCATATTGCTAAAGCAGAAGAAACAACTTTATGTTTAAGGGGCACAAGAAAAAGGAATCAACAACTCACCTATTTTCACACACAGAGCTCCAGCAGCCTGCATTGGGATGAATAGAAGACACATAGTACGAATCAGAAATCAAGTAAACAGGACTACAAAATTTTCAGAAACAAGCATTACCATTTCTTGAGACAAGGGATTGACGCCAGTGAGCTTGCATTGGGTGTGAACGATGTTTTCGAATTCATAGATCTGACTATTGATGAGTTCCTTCTGCGAAAGCAGTATGATAGGAAGAGACGACGTAGAACTGGCAACAGCAGGCTCCAAGTGATTTTCCAGAGGAAGCTCCATCAGGAACCAGAAGCAATGATGATTCACCGCTTAATGCAACAGATCAAGAGCATTCAATCATTAGGTTTAAACGTCGAAAAGGAGCAAAAGAACGGAACTAGATTGACGCGCCCCAAACGGAAGAAACGATGATAATCTCAAGGGAACACAAATTTTAAGCTAGGGCTAGGGTTTAATAGGTTGCAAATCGTAAAATTAATGGAGAAATAGAGTGGCCTTGCTTTGTGTTGACCAGCAAGATAAAGCGCGGAAAGGTGGTGTTTCCTTGAGAGACCATCGGACAACGGCGGTGATAGCGACGGCGACAAGAGGACAACTGTATTTTAGGCCGGTGGTTAAAGGACGAACATCAAAGCAAAATCAAGGTCCCGATACCTGTTTTAAAGAAAAGGTCGCGATACCCGTAATATTTTGTTGGTAAATGTTTTTTTTTTTTTTGGGTAATGGATCTTTTATTTGTGATTTTTTTTTTTGTTGGTAATTTTGCTGCTGCTCCATTTTGGCTGCAAATAGTTTGTACGACCAAACTCGAACAAACTTACTGCATCCTGTAAAATCTCGTACTAAAGCTAAGATCTAAACATTTATTTGTAAAATACAATTAGATATCTACACCTTAAAACACATCCATCCTCCCTTCACTCGAATAACAATAACAGGCTAAAATCTAGTAGCATGACTTACAATGTTTAAACATTCATTTTTTTTAAATACAATTAGATATCTTTGAACAAATTGTGTTACACCTTAAAACACATCAATCTCCCTTGGCTTTAATAACAAAAATAGCTTTAAAAACAACAATAGCCGCAGCAACGATAATAATAAAAACAAATAATGTAAGTAATTATCATATATGCTGTATGGAGAGACTTGTATCCATTCCATAGCGAGTTCGATCATACTATATAGCTAGTTGAATAATTTAGGTACTTTGGAATACGAGTAGAACATAAATAGGACTTTAAAGTAAACACAAACTCTCGCCCTATTAAATTAGCTTAACACTTTTGCTTGGCTCGCAATATATTAAAATATATAAATAAAATTGTTGTCCTTCAAAATTAAACTACTAATATGACTAAAAACTAAATGGGAAAATTTTGATCAAGGGTCATTGAAGTTTAATATTTTGAAATCAGAGTCCTAAAATTTAACAATTGCTACGAGGGTTATAAGGAATTTTTGAAATTTGAAATAAGGGCTCAAAACCCTTAAAAATAATTTTGCAAAAGCACCTCAACCAAACATTTCCACATAATTTCTTAATTGAGTACAAAGCAATCAATTTCCTAATTTGCAAGACGTTCTTTTTTTTTTCCTCCTCTCTTTCCACTCCTTGCTGGAACCATCAGCCTCCGCAACTCCGCCATCGGCATGATCTTGAAACTGATGATATAAACCCAGGAGTACGTTTTTAGTTTTTCTTATCTGGGGCACCTTTCTTCCTCCTTGATCCAATGATATCACCAATTGTGATCATCGTCATTATCATTGTACAGACATCAAAATGAATCCTTTGCTGAATCCCACTTAAGCGCAGAGGAATTCTCAAAATAGCAGCATCTCCTCTCTATTTATGTTCTCTTTGAAATAGCCCAGAGGAATCCCACTTAAGCCCAGAGGCATAGGCATTCATCTGAGGATTCTGACTATTCTTCTGAAGCGTCTGCTTTATAGAAGGCATAGGAGGATAAACAGGAGCTCAATGTCACCACTGTCTGTAGTACTTTCCCTTTCCATACTTCTGCCTGATAGTCCTGTGTAAGAAGCATGAAGTTCCCCCACCTACTGCCCCCCATCCCAGAAGAAAAGAAAGATATTTGCTAATTGTTCAATAATGTGTATGTATACTGCTCGTCTCTCAGGTTTGAAATTGTATGAGATGATTATCTGGTTATTCTTTGTGGGTATGTTGTTTTTTACAGTCAGATGCTAAATTAGTTTTAAGTTAGAAAAAAGAAAACTAATACAACTCATTCACTATCTACAACTATATGTCCACCACCTCTACCGTCCATCCCATGCACCGCAAACAAAGAGTTGCCTCTCTGTTTTCAAATCCGTGAGCCAAGCAATATCCATAGCTGCATCACAATACAGAGATAAATTAGACCCCATACACCTTTTGGAGATGACAAATTATTAAATTTAAGACGAGCCAAAAAGAGAAAAAGTGAAAATATGACTTTGGTTTCGGAGGAGGTTGATCAGTTTTCATAAGGTCAAGGGCTTTAAATAAGCCGGCGTATCCATCACGCGTGTCAATTAAATCCATAGTATATAGAAGGTCAACATGAATATACTAGTACAAGGTTTCAACTTCCACATAGACAGCACAGGTGATCTGCCAAGATGACATTTTCACACCTTTCTTTTTAAACCCCTTTGTCAGCTAGAAAGCTTCAGGTACCAATCTAATTCCCTTTCCTACTGTCGTGAATGAGAAGTCACAACATTCTACCCCTTCCGTCCACCAAAAAATTGTCTTAGTTTACTTTAACTTGATACATAGTTTAAGGAAACATTTATTACAGTACTTGCCAAAGTAGTACTTTTTTGCAAGGTATCTATGATACCCTTACTGTCAAATCCTTATTTATGCATTCAATGCAATAGTAGTTGTAAAAGTATTATATAAACTTCAACTATTAATAAACTTTCCTTTTTTTTCCTTATAAAATGACAATATTTTTGGAACAAACCAAAATAACAAGACAAAATCTTGGGCCGGAAGAGTAGTTAATATCTATAAAAAAGTAACAAAAAAATAAACACCATGGAGGACCAGGATAACAATTACTATCTGTTCAACACACAGTTACTACACTAAAAGACCAACGGTAGTAGCAAAGAAGCTTAAAGTGTGAAGGTAGACAGACACGCTGGCTGATACTCGAGCTACATCAACATTAAGCACAGCTTTAGCCGAATTTGAGCATGAAGACCCGAAAGGAGGAAAAAGAAAAAGAAAAAAAAAAGAGGTATATGAAGGCAGGCCAGGTGAACTAAAAGGAGTAATGATTTCAAATAATGGTGATACGCAACCACATGAACCTGCAAATCTTATGCATACCTGCAATGAACTTGGACACGGATTCAGCAATGTCACTAAGCATACTCTTCCAGTGCAAGTCAAAAAAGATTCATGTTCAAACCTATTTCCTGGAGATCAAAAGGTGTCATGACATAAAATTCGAAATTCCTACCATCAGAAATAGAAAAGAGATTGCGGTCATCTAATATTACCTGGGATGGGTACTCAAACACCAGCCTAATTTCCATCTTTGCAATCATCTGCAGCGCAAGAATCCATAGACCTACTAAATTTGTGTCCGCAGTTTCAACTCTTAGTCAAAATCTAAAAAATCCATAGAAGCATACAGCCTCATGTCAAGCCAATAGCAGCCATAGATGGAGAAACTGTACAGGTAAATCAATCCAACTAGTATTCTACAGATGTACAGTTGATATAATTCAGCTTCCTCAGCAGAGAATGGTGCAGCCATTTTGGCCATGTTAACTGAATATCCAGGAAAAAGATTCCTTTTCTTAAGATGATCCTTATTTTAAACGGTAACTGAATGTTTAGCGGCTGATGGCTTCCATTGCTACCCGTACTAGGCGCAGTAATCCATCCACGTCTTGAAAGTTGAAATCAATGGCTCTTTTTACAGAAGAAATACCTTCTCTGTTTTTGGCCTCTCCTAATCTAGTTCGTGATTTCCGAGAAGCTTCCATTGCAAAAGTAACTTCTCGTGCCTGAAAACAACACGTAACAATCAACCGAGACCGTAAAATGCCAAAATTGATCACCAGAAAAGGTTCCAATTCCATTTTTGGGAAATAAAGGAATGACCCATTGAAAACTACCACGGAATGATAGAATATTCTGCCAAATTAGGAGACAAGCAACATCTTTTAGTCATGAAATGATAGGCAATACCAACTTGAAGGCATTGTACATTCGACCAAAATTTTGCAGCAATTTTAGGGTAACACAGATGTGATCAACAAAAACTATCGGCAACAAATAAGACAAAAAATTAAAGGCAGTAGCCAGCATAAGCAACTTTTACCCCAAAAAAAAAAAATATTACCACCTGCCTCAAGAAAACAAGTGACGGCAGAAATGTTAAGCAAACAAAATAAAGAATGCTAGCAAGGAAAACCTTGAGAGGTACAAAACTCAACCTCTCTTCACAACCGTATAAAGTACTTTCCAGTATCATTCTCAAAGCCAAGCTAAGATTCATTCTATAGTCATATTAAAAATCTATCTTTTCACTTTTTAGTACTACTCTATCCTAACAATTCTACAAGACAAGCTACACCTGAAGCTAACTTACAGTCTATACTTACAAATTGAACCAGAAGAAAGCAGCTAGCACGATTGTGGGCGCTCAAAACATGACTTGCAGCAACTTGTGGAGATTTAACACCTTTTGATGCTATTCCCTTGTCCACAACAGCTGTGTTGTTTAAATTGTCAATATCCGAAGCAGAAGATGAAGGAGAGTCGCCTATTAGATGAAAATAATGTGTCATAAACCATTACTTAAAACACGAAAAAATGAGGACAATCTCATTTATAAGTTAGAATCAAAACAAGCTAAACAAAGCAAAGATCCCTATTGGCAATCATAACTCAGATAGTCTCATCCAAAATTTGAAGCGATCACATGCAAGAAAGGAAGGCGATTCCAGAATCCCTTAATCTTAGTTGAAATTGTTTCACGTATAATGTTTCCTTAGTGGTTCAATCTTTCCCCTTCGTTAAACATTAACAGTCCCCGAATATCTGACACAACAAGAGGGAGTAAATTATTTCATGTTTTAACATTTCCATTCAAATTTTGTAGGCTCATAAACTTATTTGGCACTCATGTAAACATTAAATGAGAGCATCAAAGGGCTCAAACAATTTAGAGTACCCTCATGATGAACAACAATTAAGTCACATTTTCGTTACTATCTAATATGAGCAGATAGCCTTGTAGCTTAGCCACAATATAATTGCGATCTTAGCCGATATATAGTCAGAGTGATCCTTGCAGCTACATATTTTGTGAAGTACCTGTAGGAATAAGTTGCAAGGCTGCCTGGACCATGTTCCGGTGTTTGCTTGCACCGGTGTGCGAAGTATAAATTACACGCATATATGCGACCTCTACACATTTATAGGCTAGAGCAGCAGCAGCCATGTCCTTAGATTTCTCATATTCATGGGCACAGAACCTGTTAACAACAGAGAAAAGGCGAACAGGATAAGTTCACTTGAAAGAATGCTACATGGATTTTAAACATCCTTACAGAAATGCATTAGCCATAAACAAATGCATAAACCCCAGCTTAGTTCATCAAACAAGAGAGTACATGAACTGCGAATAATTTTTGTGTTCTTTTTCTTTAGGGCCAGGGGAGTGGTGGTCGCAGAAATAACAGGCTAATAAAGATTGCTGATTTGTGGAAGTTTAGGCATACAAATTTGGACATCAGGTGGACTTCCAACAACAACAACAACAACAACAACAACAACATTACCCCATTGCCTTAGAGGCTCCCGCCTATGCCAGAGTAAGGGGGGTCAGATGTACACAATCTTACCCATGTATTAAAACATACAAAGGTTGTTTCCGAATGACCCATAATGGAAATTACATAAAAAGATGAAAAAAGATAACTGGGAATCAGGTGGACTTCCAAAAAGATGAAAATCAGGAGGACTTCCAAAAAGATGAAAAAATATCACCGGAATTAAACCTAGGATTTTTGTGTCAAAGGCATTCACTAAATAATGGCATAAAGCTGAGCTCAATTTCCCGTTGTTGGAGCAGTAATGCTTTTCTCAAGAGATAGATCCATTAATCTGTTCCTACATCCACCAAAAGTATCCACAAGGCAATAAAACTCTAGCTTTGCTTGGGAAGACCACATTAGTAAAGTTAAGTTGCTTGTTACAGAAGGAAGCATCATGCCTCATTCATGAACCTTATGACTAAGGGTCGCTATATGGCAACTTGAGCCAAGTGGAAGTGTTACAATTGCATAAAACTAGAAAGATCAAAGGGAAACACATCTACTTTACTATTACCCGTGCTAATGAAGTTTCAACTTACTGACTAGCAATCAGCAGGAACCCAAATGCTCAAGCCACTTCCATAAACTGAATAAACTATTATCCTCTTTTTGTCTAGAAAGCTAAGTGGTCGCAGGAATGTCCAACAATAGAAGAATATTATGACTGAAGTCGGAATGAAAGCTTTCAGATAAGATCTGAGAAGATTGCTTTGAGCATATGATGCAAGCCTCAGTACCTTATTCACTATTATTTGCAAATTCAATAACGTGCAAACAAGTAAACCAAAATGACAACTCCCAAACAGAAAATCCATGAACATAAAGCAAAAATAATAAAGTAAAGAAATGCATCTTAGTAGTCCAGACTAACTCGCATAGTTTTGCAGTACTGCTATATATTTGCATTGACTGAGTCTCGGCAGTTTTGGCATTCTCACTTCTGCCCGATTCTAACAAAGAGGCTCCATGAAGAAATTTAAGAGCCGCTTGGAAATAAAGCCCCGTGCTTTCTGCTGCTCCAGAATTCTGAGGGGAAAAAAATAAACAATAAAAAATTAAGAGGGTGAGACAGAGAGAGATAACATGACAAATTAAACCTAGTTGCCGCTTCTGCTATGGACTATAAAGCGTCAGAAACCCAAAGTAGATCCAGCGTGAAGTACAATACCTTGAGACGATCAGCCAGGTGCTTCAAGTCCTTCGCCTCTTTAATCGCATTTGTGACAGATTGACTTGAAAGCTCCTTCGGCGCAGCACTTAGTGCACTAGCAGCTCGCCCCTTATGGGCAGAGGAACTTGATTTTCTAATACTAACTTGTTGGTTTACACTTGTCTTTTCAGGCCTTTTAGACTGCTTTAATGCCTTTGACTTCTCACCACTCTCGTTTATACAGTCTCCATTTTCTTTTTTTAATTCTACAACTGGTTGTACATTTGTTATTGTCTCTCTTTGATCTCTCAAAGAATGTTGTATCGAGCTTGACTTTACTCTTTCAGGACCCCCATACACAATATCATTCAGACATCTTAATGATCTTCCAGTTTCAGAGTCCTGCAATACTTTATGCTTCATATCTTGGCTAGAGATCACATCTCCTCTAGCATTGGTACCATCATGAACCCCAAGTTGTGGTGGAGTCTCTTTACAATTTCTATGATCTAGATTTTCAGCTGAATCTTTCTTAGAAACATGACTCTTATCTGTTTTGTCAAAAGAAAAATTAATTCTCCCCTGGGATTTGTTACTTCCAGCCTTGCTTTTGTCCTCACAGGAGGGTTCACCATTATCATACAAAGATCTTGAAACCTGAGCCTTTTCTTTTGACCTTGAAGAAAATCCTTTTCCTGCCTTCTTTGAATGACTTGCATACTGATTGACCTCCAGATCACCTTCATTTGGGATTTGCACTAAAGTCTCTACCTGGCAGGAATTTTGCTTTCCCTGATCTGGTGAAGTGATATTGTCATTAGTTAACTGCTGGGTCGTAAAATGAGGGCAAGAAGCTTCTGCTTTAATTTTTACGTTTTGCAAAAGGTCCATATTGTCACCACACCTCATTTTACCTGTTTGATCAATATCAAATATATGTTCATCATTAATAGATGATCTAGGACTGGCATTGACAAAGATGCCAGCATCCTGGAAGTTATCTTTGCTTGCAGCTTCTCTTCTACCGTGGCTTAATTGACTGACATTAGAGGTCCTTAATGGAGATGAAGATACTGATTCTACAGGTGAGTCTTTCATTTCTTGAAGACTAGCCTTACTTCTACGAGAGCTACTCAACTTTGAGGAGCTTGAAGTAGCAGCAACTGCAGGCAGCAGCAAGCCTGAATCTCTCCCCGAAGGATCTCCAGCGTCTAGCCCCAAAGTGTCCTTGCTGCCTCTAGAAACCTTCTTGACAGTCCCAGAATTATCTCTGTTACTTTTGCAGTCTTTTCCTTCAGACTTGGAGATTCTGGCTTTCTTTTCTCTCCTATCCCCTGTTTCATTGCATTCCTTTAACAAAACCTTGCTTCCTAGAGAATGATTCCCCAAGCCAGGTAGAGGCATATCACTAACAACAGAATCGTTTGCTTTCCTTTTCTTCACATCATCGTCGAGACTGTGCACTAACAACAGATGTGAACCATCATCTGAACTGATCGAGTTTGCGACTTCTGGCCTTTCAGATGATCGTGAGAACTTTTCCATACCACCTTCGGAATTCCTGGAATTGCTGTCATGACAATCCTTCCGCAATGCACTACCAGCCAACACGCTATTTGAACTATGATCAACTATTGAAGAAGCTTGACAGACTTCTGAAGTATGATTTTCGTTTTTCAAATGAGAATCTCTCAACTTCATTTTCTTATAAGCTCTTTTGCCATCTGCATCATGATCCTTCCTGTTCTTTGTCTTTGACTTTGATGTATCAGCTGCAGACGCACATGTAAAAACTTACATTCTTTTTAATTAAGTTTCAATATAAATAGTAGTAGAGATTAATTTGAAGTCCAGTTCTCTCTTATATAACATGATAATGGAAAAGAGTAAGTTCACATAAGGTCACATTTCCCTACCATCAAAAACATAATTTTCTCTTTCCACGACATAAACAAAATGATGAGTGTATGTGTGTGGACATAATATTAAACCCCCACTGGAAATAACTTACTGTTATCAGAATGATAATTAACAGGTATATTCTTGTTTCTTTCCAGGCATCTATCCTCCAACGAGACAGAAGACTGGCCGGCATAATGATATCCAAAGTCATTAATTGATGGAGAGTTCTCTGTGTCATTTAAGCTTCTGATTTTTGGAGATTCCTGATGCCTCTTCTTGGAGTTAGGAACAGATGTAAAGTTTTCCAGATATGACGTGTTTGCCAAATCAGTAGCCACATTATTCTTCTTCAGCGCAGTAGCCTCTTGAAAGCCAGCACAATGATTATCATTGATGGCCTTCTGAGCATCTCCTGAGGACACACCTGATAAATTCGTGGTAGAAGGAATATGCTGAGTGTGTTTACTCTGAGACGCAGCAGAAGCCTGGGCCGTCCTCAAAGCAAGTGTTGTCTCATCCTCACTAATGGTACAATGATTCATTCCAGGCCTGCAAAGAAAGATAAAGCAACAAGGGAACTTATCTTAATTGGAAAAATGAGACACAAACAGATTGAGACACACAAAATACCCAAGAACACGCCTAAAAGCACCCGTATTTTTACCCACAGTTTTGTTAGCTTAAGAGAATCTGATATTTTAACCATCCTGATAGATATGAGGCATATCATATGACAGAGAGCTATCTTCATGACAGCCATGCAGGAACAAATAGATCCCCTCCTCCCCCACTGTGACATCTAATAGACCACAAGGCAAACAGCTAAGAAGCAGCAAAAGAGTAGCCAAAGATAAGAGCGACTGAACTTACAGCCAGTCAAGCATGCTACACACCCACTTCTTTGGGAGACTCTTAGGATTTCTTCCAAGTGGAAGAAGCCTCCATGTCTGGCACTTATCACAACAGACCCAATCCTCATTTACAAGAGGAGCCGCTGCACTTGGGCCTGTATTAGGATTGGGGATTTTTCTAGGAAGGTGGGTCACATTTGAGGTTAAATATTGACAATCTAATGCAGACAATTCCTCGCTCTTTCCCGCTGCAGCTTTTTCTTTCAACATGTTGCTAGATTTGTCTATGCTTCTGTTTTCTACTAACTCAGAGCCTTTGCCCTTTTCTAAAGGCATTTTCTTAGAGCCTATGTTATCATCATCCTTTTCCAGTTCAAAGTCCCCAAGACAATCTTTGTGTCTATCCACAGTTTTACCAAGGCCCTTCATCAGATCCTCTAGACCTCTTTTAGATTTAAGCTCATTTGACTTAGATGACTTCTTACTTAGGTGTAACATAAATGAATTGTTCAATTTGCCATCTTTATGAGATTTCATGTCTTCAGTAAAAAGACTCTGATTTCCATTAGCTCTCTTATTTCCAGAAGATAACTGCAATGCACTGGAATTTAAGTTTGAAATATCCTCCTGGCCAAATGAGTTTTTCTCAACAAACCTTTGCTGCGAAGTATCAAAATCTGCTTTGACAGAAATTTCATCCTCATTACCATGTGCCTCATATTTTATTGCCCAATCATCTGTCTCATCTGTGCGAGTACCTTCTTTCTTATGGTAAGCCAAGTTCCCATTGAAATTTTTTGCTTTCACTCTTTCTGCAGCCTTTCCACCGAAACTAATTCTTTTAGTAGACTTAGTTGCCCGACAATTATCCAAGGAAGCCACAGGCTCTGACGGTATCTTCTCTGTCATATCAGAGCACAAATCACTTTTCACCGCACCATTTAAATAAGCCTTAGAATCAACCTTAGACTTCACACCACATTTTCCTAAATCTTCTACGTCAGCATCAGATAGAAGTGGAAGTTTCAATGTACTAGAAATGAGTTCTTCACAATCAATAGTGTTGATCTCAGTTTCATTCTTTGGCACAACACTTGTGGCAAGAGAAATAAAGTTCTTATTTCTAGTTGTTGGTGATACAAAAACAGCACTTTGTCCAATAACTTTCGATTTACTCCCATGTGACATCTTCCTATTAGACATTTTAAGGTCACACCCATTTGCTACCTTCCTACCATCCCCTTGATTCTCATATTCCACGCTCTTGTGTTCACTTTGACAAGAAGACCATTCTTCTTTAGCCATGTTGATAACTTCATCAGATAGAGGGGATAAAAGCAGGCTCCCAAATAGTGTGGCTGATGTCATAATCTGGAGAAGAAAAAAAAAGTAGACATGGGATAATAAGTTGAAGTGTTAAGCTGCAAAAACTACATTCCTTCAAAACCTTAAGCTTTCCAATAAAATAGTTGGTCAACACCACATCTGCGTCTAACAGATAAGGTTTCAGAAATAGGCCCATATGATTAGACAAAAGAGTCTCTGGTTTGAAAAATTACTATAGGCAAGGTGCCAACAAGCCAAGCTGACCTGAAGGTGCTAAAATTTTGAGCATCTTCATAATCAGATGAGTTATACTTGATAAGAAAGAAGCTTAACTTGTTTGTAGATAAACATTTACAGTTTCTTTAAGCATCGACAAATATATTTAAAGAGCTCAAATCTGACTGGTCAAATTTTCATACAGGCTTTCTTAATAACCTTACAGTCTATTTAACTCAATGTGCTCGCCATCCTAGTTATAAATCTATGCTTGATAGATCCCCAAACAAGATAAGAACCTGGATGATGCGTGTAAGAGATTCATCTGAAATATCCAGAAGGTTACGATGCAACCCTTCACTATCAGTCGGACTTTCATTCAATGATGATGAGGGGGAGATGTCAAGACCAAGCCCACTGTAGATTTCAGTATTTTTCTGAGATGACAAATTATCTTCGTCAACTCTTATCCGAACCTTCAAAATTTTGTGATGAGATAAATTACTGGACTTGGGGAGTTCAGATATCGAAGGCAACTTCTTGCCATGACCAGGCAGCACATTTATTCCTGGAGCTCCTTGATTATCATGAGAAATGGGCCCAAGCACAGTCACAGAATTTGAAGAAATCATTTCGGGCGATGAATAGAAAGAGTTTGCCTGACCATTCTACAAAACACCCCAGTCAATGTTATCAACAACAACTTTGTCCATACCTATGTGACATAAACAATCTACATCGAACTGTTATCTACCTGGAGGTGCCCGTTGTTTGGGGACCTGGATCCATAATGATTACACTGCATAGGACTCCTCGGGCGAGAAGGAGAATGTTGATATGTGGGTAAAAATGAACCATAACCACCAAATTTTGCTCCTGTAACAAGCACATGAATCTCAACTATATCGATGCTCTAAATCCACGAGAGTGACTATTTCTGCTAGTTCATGAGTTACGTACCCAAATTTTCAGCTGATACACCACCTTCAAAATCCTTCTGGAAATGTCCCAACACATCCTGAAGTTTCTTATCCTTCAAGCAGTAGAAAGTTGAATGAATACTACTATTAAAGTTTTTATTTTTTTTGTAAGTTACTACTGTTAAAATAACAGTAAGAAAACATAAAAAACGCTGTCCCGTTCCATTTCTAACCTTGCACTCCCTGTTCCCTTAGCTAAGAGAGCTTATACGGATCTAAAGTTGTGCATTCAAGCACAACTGACATACAATTGTGATAGGAAATTGATTCTTCCACTATACTCTAATTAAGCTTATTGCACAGACAAATAGTTAAAAATAATTAACCCAAAATAAAATTAAAGAACAAAAATTACATGATAGGAGAACTTGAACGTATAAAGGTAAATTACATAGGTAAGAAGTCCTATAACAATTCAATTTGGACAGCTAAAAGCAAGACCACTATGAACGCAAAATAAGAAAGATCGATAAAGGACTAAGAGTAGAAGACAAATTGAGCAACAAAAGCAACTTACTATGTAAGAAAGAGCAACATCAGGGTCAATGGTGGAAGAATCATTCTCTTCATCATTGGGATCGCTACAGCAAGCTTCTCCTTCTTCTAGCTCAGTCTCTTCCATATCTTCTCTACCAAACCTTAATTCCACTGCCTTTCTCCCATCTCTACTTCCAACAGAAATCATTAAAAAGTAAAACTAAACGCAAAATCACCAAAAACCAGAAAAATTTAAAAAAAAAAAAGTGAAAAGCTCCCTGTCAATCTCTAATACTAAAATCAATCCCCAAAATCACCTACATCTATCTGAATAAATTAAAATTCACAAAAAGAAGATAATACGAATTCTCTTTGACTCGATTGAGAACTTCGATTTCAACAGGGAAACAGACTTTTGTATAATTCACAGTATTAACTGAAACAGTTGGAACAAAAATTTTATATAAGCTCCTGGTAGGAACTTCCTATGATTCGTTGTAAGACAAGTGGGATCGTTTGAGAAAGCGATCTCAAAAGAAGCTCAAACCGAAAAGAAGAGACAAAGTAACAGAGAAGAGAGAAGAGAAGGAAGAAGAGAACATGGAAATTAATTAATTATTTTTATCTATAAAAAATTCCCTGGGATGCAATACCCAATGAAACAGAGTTACACCAGCTGCCGCGTTAGTTTTTTTTAGTAGCATTAAATATTAATTTAGAGATATCAACTGGACGAGTTAGGCTAAAGTATAAAGTAAGATTGTATAAATCAGATCGCGAAGCGATCCGTCCTTTTCTCAAAATTTGTGTAAACATAGGAGCTTAGTGCATATCTTTTACACCTACCCAATAACGGAGTCCGGTGGGGCTCTGACTCGTCTTCCTTATCAAAAAAAATATAGACAAAGTATAAGGTAAGACTGCGTTCATCAAATCACGAAGCGATCCATCCCCTTCTTGAACTCTGTTCAAATGTGAAGTCTAGTACATCGAGAACGTTTTTTACACCCGCCCCACCCTAACGGAGTTTGTTGGGGCTCCGACTCATCTTCCTTGCAAATCCAAATATCAGAGAGATATCGCTATAAAACAGCATTCACAGTTCCATTTGGACAATACAAATGGAAAGTAATGCCGTTTGGCTTAAAAACGCCCCATCAGAATTTCGAAGAACAATGAATAATATATTTATGGATTACTCGAATTTTTGCATTGTCTACATAGATGATGTACTAATATTCTCTAAATCAATATAAGAACATTTTAAACGTTTACATATATATGTATACACACACATATATATATGTAACGTATATATTTTATTTTATTTTTAAAAAATTCGGAAAGTGAATCGAACTCGAGACCCATGAAAGGAATAAATTCTACTCAACCGCTAGACCTAAAGATTTTTTGCATATATGCAACATATATATATATATATGTATGTATGTATATTTATCTTTATATATACGTGCGTATATTATTTTGATTGACATATATATAAATTGCGGATGGAAGAGTAATCAATGAGTTTCTCTGTTACATCCATACTCACCTCATCCCGCTGCCGTTTTTAAAATGTATGATCAATATCCAACTCTTACCCAACTTAACCTTTCCCGAACGGATCGGAACAGATCGAATACCTAATGAGTTGGATAAAATTGTCATCCCCTAAATATTGTCAACTTCGCTGTCTACCTCTTTTATAATTATGTTACCAAAAACCTTAACCCGGCTCAATTTAGCCTTTATTTAAAGGGAAATGACAAAGACAGACCCAGTTTTGATCAAGGCTATTGTAATTTCCTTTCAAATGACATTTATACCCTTGTAATGAGAGAGTCTATTATAACAATCTATGGGAACATCAAACACACATACTGTAGGTAGCAGGGTGTGATTTAACAATATATTTTTAGAATGGTCAATTTATTTGTCATTTAATAAATAGTTATTAAATAATGTGTTACTCACACACCAAAATTTGATTTTGCACGACACTCTTTTTTGTATATATAATACGATAACCAATTATGAAGATAGGACAAAGATGTGTTGATATTCTTTAACACTAATTAATAAAATAAAGATAAACGGATAAATGGTGATTTGAGAATTGAGATAAGGTGGTGATCCAGTATGCTTACTACCCATAAACTTTGCTGAATATGCCAGTATTTGGATATATACGCTTCTATGTTTTGCCAAAAAAGTTGGGAGATTTTCTATCACAAGACATGCCTTCCTTTGAACTTTTTCTTTTTTCCTTTTCAAGAAAAGACAAAGTCCGTTCATTAAGTCGTCCAATAAGGGTCCAAGGCTGAATTAAATATAAATAAAACTTTTTCCAAGAAATGAATTTGTTTAACTGAAGCGTGGTTTAATTGATTCATATTGTTATGGTAATACACATTAAAATTATGTGTAATTTAGCGGCCGTGTATTAGGAAGAACATATTGCATGGAAAATACATGCTTACATTTCATGGAATTAAAACCGAATAATGTGAAAGTTGAAATTGCCACTTTTAACAGCGGTAAAAGTGGGCGTCTGACCGCTGACGGCCTCAGCACAGGGGTTTTGAGTAAGAAGAAGAATACCGTGTCAGACTTTCAACGGATTGTGTCAAATTGGTTTAAGACATGTTTTCTGCGAGTATAAATACTTATAATCGTAATATTTGGCCATTTTTTTTATTACAAGTAGACCTGTAAATAAACCGAACTGTTCGGCTCAAACTTGGCTCGGCTAGAAGATTAATGAACCAAGCCTGAGATTTTTGGAGTTGGTTCCACTGTTAGCTTGTAGCGGCTATCTACATCCTCCAAACCCAGATCCCTCAACATCATATACATCTTTTGTTAAACTCTAATGCCCGGATAATTTTTGAAGGAACAATTTCAGTAATACTATACGCTAGGATCAAGACAGAAAACTGGCAGAAATGACTGAGAAGTCAGAAGATCATGAAAAGAAGCACAACATTCAGATGCTATACAGTTTTCGCTTCTATGCACATGACCTTCCTGTGAAGAATTTTATGCAGTAGCACCGAGTGTTTCTTCATTTCAGCATTTTGAAACTTTGAGGGGTTGGGTGGGTGGGAGGAGCTGATATCAGACAAAGCATAACACTTTACAGTCTTGAGGGGCAATCATGCATTAGGATGTCAATACATATAACAGAAGTATCCTAGTAACGGTCACCTTCAATACGGCCGAAGGGAACAAAATTCCTTTTTTTTTAATAAAAAAAAATCTGGTCAATGGCTCAATGCACCAGCAGATTCAGCCAGTTCTTCAAGTATTTCTTTCTGCTCCATCGTAGTGCAAGACTGTAGATTTGGAATCACGGGGCAACATCATATCACTAATGAGGTATTATAGGAAAGCATAGGGCAAGATCCCAGGGAGGGAAAGGTTTTCTTTTCCTTTTTTCTTCTTTTTTGTGTGTGTGTGTGGGGGGGTGGGGGTGGGGGTAGGGGACAGTCGGAAAGGTAACAAGCTTGTGGATGAACATTACTAACTGGATCTTCATCCTACCTGAACAGCCGATTCGATATCACCGTCAAGAAAAGACGTGAGCTCAAAGTTCATTTTCAACCGATGATCAGTAACTCTATTGTCCTGAGAGCAATGCAAAGTCACAGCTTTCATATACAAGTAAAGCAAATAACGCCTGTGGACACAATATTGCTAAAGACGCATTGTAAAATGAAAAAGCCAGATTTTCTGCCAGCAAATTCTACTGAAATAAGCATATTTGGCATTTTCCAATGAAATTTCGCAATGAAAACATAAAGTGGTTCAGTGTGAAGCAATAACCTTGTAGTTGTACGTTCGAATTTTTTCTGAACGTGCACCAGTACCGACCTGTTAGGTTATAAATGCCAAGATCCCCGTTAGAAATTAAGCACATATATTCTCAATATTTTCCAAGGAAACAACACCAATGGACTTGATGAATAAGTCAAGTTCTCCCCCACACAGACATGATATATCTTCCTATGTGTTTCTTTGCTATTTCGCCGACTAACTATGAAAAACAAAACTACTAGGCATCTACATAGTTGGCCACTGGCAAATAGGATAGTGACAACAAGGTAGTGAGTATTATGTTGGTGGAGACCACATTCAACAGGGAGCCAAATATATCATCTATCAAATTCTTCATATTTGCATTCACCAATGACCAACTGTTAAAATGATGTGTAATTGGTCTGTGACCAACTTGAAATTTTCCGAAAACATTTAGTAGGTCAAATATCGAACCTGCAATTTTCTCTGGTTCCTTAAAGACTCCTGCTGTTCCCTCAATTTTATCTCATACCTGAAAAATCTCCGAAGCATAAGTTAGGATTATTTCATGATAATATACAAACTGAGTGACGAACGCTTGTTCAAATACATGCATAGATTGAAAAGTTGAAACTTTTCTAAAACAAAGAAAGTAAAATAAGAAAGCCGCAATTTGGAATATAAAAACATACAAACAATAACGTCCACAAATGCCTTTTTTACGCAGAAAACAGATGATTTCTAGCTCTGAGTACATTATCCTTCTCTAATTTACCATCACTTGGATTGAAAAAGAACCTCAATGTTGAAAATAAAACTGAAGAACAGAATGTACAACTAGCCAACCATACTCCACTGACCCTCTTTGACATGTCATCAGGGATTTACTAGGATATTGGGTTAGTTGATTATAAATCTGGAGGAATTGTGACGTGGATTCCTGAGCTAGAAGCATTTGAACTTCAACCTTAGCTAAGAGAGAACATGTAAGTCTTGCATGGTGCAATCATCAACGTCAGACCTAGGATGTGAAAATTTGGAAGAGAGGACTATAAGAGTCGGATGGTTGTGGAAAACTGGAAATCAGGGGGGAAAAACTAGATTAGGATTCCATTGTGCAGGTGTTGGGAATGTTGAGTACAAAATTTTCTTAATCTCAAGATGCTTTAAGCTTCAACTAAATGGCGCAGAAAATTAAATCACCCTCACAGTTTTGCTCGCAACAACTGCATCGCACGACTTCTATTTTTCAGTTGAGTTCTTTCCTCAGTGCAAAAAATTCTGATTCCTGTTGGTTTATGGAAAAGATCAACTGCCGTTTCCACCTTGTTGACATTCTGTCCTGCACAACAGCAATAACAAGATATGTTAATCAAATATTAGGCATACAGGACCATCCTCCATAACTTTTCTTTTTAAAGTAAGGGATATCAAAATTAGAAGTCATCCACTGATCCATACCTCCAGCACCACCAGAACGTGCAGTTGTAAGTTCTATATCTTTTGGATCAATTTCTACCTCAACTTCATCAGCCTGCAAACAATGTTTTAGTCAACGGAAAAGCTCACAAGCCAGTAAAATATACTGAATATCAATAAAGATAAATATACAGTTACGAGAGACACCAATTGAGAAACATTGTCAAAAGTGCAAGAAACAAATGGTAACTAGATAAATGAGGTTTCAGTAAATGAATTTAATAACCAGCAACTTAAAGCAAGATAGTAGGTAAATCAACCAAACAAGAGGCACTTACCTCCGGCATTATAGCAATAGTTGCAGTAGATGTATGAACACGACCTTGTGTTTCTGTTTGAGGCACACGCTGAACCCGATGAACACCTGATTCATATTTCAATTTGCTATAAACACGTCTTCCTTTCACTTCCATGACACAGGTCTTAAACCCACCTCTTTCAGCCTAGGGGATGAGAAAATCAGTTCAGTCCAATGACAAAAATGCACACATCAGGTGCTTAGAGAGTAATTTACCTCAGAGCTCGATATGAGGGCATACTTCCACGAATTACGTTCACTATATCTCTGATACATGCGCACCTGAGAAATAACAGAGTTTGGAGCCAATTAAGCATAAATAGAGAAACTTGTAAGAATAACAATGGAAGTTCTGTTTCCATGCTATTATTTTGGTTGCAACTTACTTGTTAGAAATGTGGTTGTGAAAGGGAGCAGGCTAGAGGATAAGATCCATTTTTCTACTTTTCATCTTTATCTGACAGGTTTATATTTTGCAAGATTTTCAGAGTGACTGTTGTAGTAGTATCTTGTTTGGTTTGAATTTCTAACTATGTAGCCTTTCGCCTATTTAAGGCAGAAGGGTGAATAAACAAAGCATGCTTGTTTGATCAAATTAAACCTCTTCTCACATGAGAGCAAGTGAGAGAGTGAAGAGGTCGAACTCTGCAAGGCAGATTCGACAACACCAGAATAGGCCGAGAATGTTCTCTGGAAGAGGCGTAGAACAAAGGGATTAAGATAGGCATCACTGCCTGGGATTTGGTCCCAAACCCGTGCGTTTAACACAAAACTGTACTATGAACCCAACTTCCACCCCTATGTTTTGTGTAGTTTTATTCATAGAATGATGCACCAAAATATATGAAACCTCAATAAGCAGAATTCTCGTTACCTAATTACATAGCTGATGATGATACCTTATCATGAACAAATCCAACAAGGCTAATCATTTTCAAGATAATAGAACATACTACTTTATCTTACTTACCTGTAATTTCTGATACTCTTCTCAAAATCACTTAAGTTAATACCAACATCTGGCATGAAGACTAACAACTCTGAATTAACTTAATTCATTGAAAGAAAAACTTATGTCATAATATACACAATAAATTATTGATGTAGGAATGACAAATAATACCTACAAGATCACCTGCCCAAATCCCAGCTTCGTCACCGCCAGTACCAGCCCTCACTACACGTTGAAACAATAAGTAAAAATGAGCATGCCGAAATATAAACGGGCTCATACTAAAAGTACTAAGATTATACAAAAGTGTCAGGCGGAGAGAGTGTCTATAAGCGCTATGCTAGCTTCCATAACTACAAGTGCTTAATGTCCATTAACTTAAGATATCCTTCAGCTGATTTTGCAACAATCACCAGAGTCGATCTTATTTACTCGCTAGGTGAGGTTGGATATATAGGTGTTTTGTCTTTATCATGCTTTATTATACATTATCCCCTCCCAGTGACCAAGATGTCATATCCTTTTTAGTTGGTCTTCATCCATACCATCCTTTATCTCCCTCTTCTTTCCAATTCAGCACAAGTCTCCTCTGGGATCTTACTATGTCTAATAGATGCATTAATCGGCAACTCTGCGAAAAACTTCACTGTCTCAAATCTGACTCCTTCAATTTCTCCTTAAAAAAAGAAACCCAAATATCTCCGCCAATATATTTGACTTGTTTACAATATTCATTCTAAATGTGAAACTCTCCCTTATACCATCCCTTCAATAATCATCCCTTATACTCCGTGTGTGTGTATCCACTAAGCAAGAAAGCTATTGTTTTATAATGTATCTCTTGAATATTCAAGCGTAACATTGACTCCTCAACTTATCTCATAACCAAGTAGCATGCCATCTGAAACAACACAACATTATAAAGGGAACAAATTCTAGAAACCAAAATAAAAAGCTAAAAAAATAAAGAAAATTAAAAGGAAAATGACTCCATCACAGAACCATCTGATAAGATTGTTTTCTAACTGCACCATCTGAAACTTCCCAGGTTATCATCTTGATTGCAAATAAAACACAATAAACTAAAATGTGTCCCAATTCCATTATTTCCATATCAAAATCACAGGTGACCAATGAGAAGTGCAAAGGCAAGAAGAGTTTACCTTCAAGCAATATGTTTCTGGAATCAAGAGGATCAGTAGGGAGCAGCATTACCTATCATTTTCATGCAACGTTAGAGCAAACTTAGAACTCATACATCAAGAAGAAACGGAAATTCAAAAACAAACAAATAAACAAAAAAAGTTATTCTGAGACTTAAAAAAAAAAAAAAAAAAC